>PVHY01025246.1:0-18642 GCA_004024945.1 Uropsilus gracilis | reverse complement strand
AAAAAAAAAAAGAAAAGAGTTTAAAGAACATTATTGAGCTAGGCTCAGAAAGGAAAGTTAGACAAGGCACTGAAAATAAATAAATTATTACTATTCCCCAAGCTTTTCAAATTTGTTTGCTTAAATCTAGGAAGTTTTTAGACAGAAAGTTAGAGAAGAAGGACTTTCAATTTAGTTCAATTTAATTAGAAAAATGTTAAGTCACTAGCTTCCTCTCTAACAGTAAATCAAAATTGGGTATTTTTCTTCAATAATAGTGTATTGTTGGATACAGTCAAAGGTTAAATAATGCTGAATGTGATCTTTTAAGTGAATTTTAGGACAGAACCAAACATATGGCACATTTAAGGCACTTTTGGGGGGTGAACAAAGGAAAGAGAATTCTCTCTCTCTGTCTCTTCATCATTCTCTTTCTTTCTCTTTCATACACAGATACATTCCTTCCTGTATCTATTTTTTATTAATCTTATTCCAATCTAACAGATCATGATGATAAATATTTAAGTGGTTTAATATTTTCTTGAAAGACAAAATAATTCTTCAGAATTATATCACAGATCTGTAAGGTTAAAGCAGCAAATTTATATACAAAAATGCTTTACAAATAATATTAGGTCTTACTATTTTACTGATACATGGACAATGCTCCATCACATTAGATTACAGAAATATGTATATTAATTAGACTGGAGAACTTCTGGTACAGTTAAAAGAACATCTGTTACAGTTAAAAGAAAAGAAAGATGCCTTAGTTTTCAGGGAATTGAGACAAGAAAAAAGACTTTACCACCACCGCTTAAGACAATATTTTATAAAATATCAATAAACAACTATTGAGCACCCACCATATATCAAGCAAGCACAATTCCAAATATTTAGCAAGAAGAAAACAATGCAATGGCTTATTTTCACAAGATTATGTGGTGAGGTGATTACAGAGGTAAGACCAAGGAAAGACGATAGATCTGTGTAGATAATGTATAAGGAAAGTGGTAAGGCAAGACTTTAGAGAAGAGCAGATTCAATCCATACTTTCTTTAAAACAAGGAAGGATATTCTAGATCCAGCAATGCAAAGTGGAAACCATTGATAATGTGTTGGACAATTTACTAAAACTCTAAACAAAAGCCAGTCTTTTAAATCTCAATTTAGAAAAAAAATCTTAGATAATTGGTAAACTTATTTCAATTATAAAAACAAGGATGCCAAGATTAAGTAATTTACGAAAGATAATAGAACTAGAAAAAGTAAAACATTATACTATTTCCCAAAGATTAATAGTATGATATTACCAGATACAGAAAGCCAGTGAGGTTTAAAAGTGTGCTTAAAATATAATGTTTATATGTATAAATGTCTGCTATCTATATCTATGATATTGTTTAGCCTTGGTTTTTGAGAATGGGATTACTTGAGACACACTGTAATTATGTCTTTATATTTTGGCCCTACATGAGACTCTAAATTCCTGAAAACACAAAGACTCTTTATTTCTCACTGGGACTTAACAAAATAGAACATTTCTCGCATCCTAACCCCACCTATTAAGGATCCATTTATATTTTCTCAAGTTTCTAATATTTGCTAGAAAAATCACTCTGCTCATCTTTATGAGTCTGATGGAGCAAGAATCCTATCCCCCAAAAGTAATACAGGAACAAGTCTGAAAAATCACACTAACATAAACCTCCAAATACAGATTGGTTTCTTAAATTATGTACCAAATCATAGCCAATAAGAACTGCTCTTGGACTTCATGGAAATATATGAGGAGAAAGAATGATTGTTTCTGCTCAGAATTATTAGAGAACAGTATGCAAGGCTGAAGTTATCAGTCATTCTTGCTGATGAATTTCTGCAACAATTCCTAGTCTGCCTAAGTATAAAAATATCAAGAAAGATATGACATTATTTGTGTCTTCACATGAGATCCTGATTGAGACAAACTTTACCTGAATCAGCTATGTGAACTAATGCAAATTTTTGTGTGTGTGTGAACTAGTCTAGATATGACATGACCCATTAGTTTTTTTGCACCTGCTTTAACAAATTACCATAAATACCATGGCTTAAAACAACCGAAATTTGTTCTTTTAAAGTTCAGGTGGACATAAATCCAGAGTCAGTATATCTGGGCCAAAAGAAAATTTTAGTAATGCCATCTTTTTCCAGAGTCTCCAGGGGGCAATATGCTCCTTGTCTCTTACAGTTTCTTTAGCATACCTTGGTTTGTGGTTCTAGCACCTCAATTTTCAAAGCTACTATCTTTGCAGCTCTCTGCCCCATGTCATAACCCTTTTCCTCTCTCTCTATAAACTTCTCTCACTGTATGTTTTGAAAGACTAGATGTATTATTTTTAGGGCCCACCTAGATAATCTAGGATAATCTTCCTATCTCAAATTCCTTAATTTAATTATAACTACAAGTATTAATATTTTTCCAATATAAGGAAATACTCAGATTCAAAGAATTAGAGTATAGACAATTTGGGATGGGCAGTATTTTAACTTACTACTTAACTTACTTTTATGTCGTATAAACTTTTAACTTACTACATAACTCCCTATGGCACCTAATTTCCAGTAGTCCTAAACACTTATGTACTATTC
Source organism: Uropsilus gracilis (assembly GCA_004024945.1). Classification (NCBI taxonomy): domain Eukaryota; kingdom Metazoa; phylum Chordata; class Mammalia; order Eulipotyphla; family Talpidae; genus Uropsilus; species Uropsilus gracilis. The sequence goes on along the minus strand of PVHY01025246.1, from coordinate 16,032 downwards.
TTCTCTGAGATTATTCACCCCTAAGAATATTAATAAATATTAATTAAATAAAGTAAAAATGAATACAACTTAGAGTGTGAATAAATTTTCTAGGTATGATATAAAATGGATAAGAAAAGATAAAAGATCTGACTTGCACCAGACTGAGGACCAGTAATCAATGAAAATTTGTGACTCTTGCAGAGAATGTACACTGTTGTGTTACTGAATGAGCAAACTGTACCTGATGTAAAGATACTATAGATTATATTGATATGGAAATTTTGATCTGCTTAAAGACACTATAGTTACTTAAACTACATTTTTTTATAATAATGTATATGTGCTCTTGAGTCCTTTTATTGCCGGAAAACTTACATATCTGCTAGCTATTTTATGTAACAACCAATAACAAAAATTCGGTGACATACAATACTAATATTTATTTTGCTTATTTTAGTAATTATTAAAATAAGAAAATAATAGTACTTATTTTCTTATCAATGTTTTGTTGAGTGATTGAAGAAACAGTTGATCTAGACAGATTCAGCCGAGTAGCTCTAATCTGCTAACTCCAAATCTGATCTACAAACATCTCAGACTCTCTTTGGGATTAATGGACTAGCCACCACAAATTCTTTCCAAGGAAATAGTAAGACGATAAACAAAAACATGTGATGATTCTTAAGGAGAGTTGTTAGGCAAAATACAAAAATATTTGGTTAAACTGGAAATTGAACTAAACAAATTTTTGTCTAAGTATAGCTTGTGCAATCTTTCGGATATACTTATACTAAGTAGGCTCTGTTGGGCACAGTGTTTTCTTTTGTTAAATCTTGCAACCTTAGTCTTATCCAAAGGCATAAAAGTGGCTGACATAACTGATTCTATCCAATTTTCATGGTCACAGTCACATGGCTGAAAGAATCAGGAATAAGAAAGTACAATTTGTAAAACAATCTAATCTACCACTATTTCCCAAACCTTGTAAAAAGATCAATAGAAGGTAATTTAGGTATTTTCAACATTGTTTCTTTTGCTTAATTTTGCAAAACTCATGTATATGCCAGCAGTGTAAAATGTAGGTTCCATGAGTCATAAAATCAGCTCTTTATCTTATTTTTTACACAAAAGGTAATATATAAATATCTTCAAATAACATGGAAGCTAAATCCTCATTTCTTTATAGCACTTGTAAATTTTTAATTCTTCCATGTGTAACTATACACTTTTTTTATTTAAACAATTTAATGTTTATCTGAGAGCTTCTTCCCATCAACTTGAGCACAGTACAAAGCTCTGTTTCATCTGTGTATTGGAGAATTCATTCCAAGAATAGCTCCAAACATCTTTGTATATTGGTTGTCTTAAATTTTATTTTCTGACTTTTTTAAAAGTAACTTTAAGTTCATAGCAAAATTTAGAGGAAAGCACAATTTCCTACAAATCCTTTGCCTCACACATGCACCATCTCATTTTCTTTGACACATTATAATAATGAAGTTCATAGTTTATACTATTGAGTGCTGTACATTTTAAAAGTTTGGACAAATGTATAACTTTTATTTTTAACATTACAGTATCATACAGAGCATTTCACTGCTCTAAAAGTCCTCTGTGCTTGCATTTCCAATTCTCTACCTCCCTGCTACCAAATCTGTCATCCACTGATCTTTTTACTATCCTCATCATTTTGCCTCTTCTAAAATGTCATGTAGTTGCAATTATACAGTTTACGTATTCTTTTCAGATTGGTTCATTCATTTAATAATGTGCATTCCCCCAGGGAATACAAAGATTGAAGGATACCTTGGTTGCTTTCAAATTTTGACAATTGACAAAAGAGCTGCTGTGAATATCTATGTTAAGGTTTTAGTGTGTACATATTTTCAACTCCTTGGTTAAATACCAAGCAGTGCTATTGCTAGAACATATGGTATGGACATGTTTCATTTTAGAAAAAAAAAAATAGCCAAATCGTCTTCCAGTGTAGCAGATTAATTTTGAATTCCTACCAGCAACAAATGATAGTTTCTGTGCTGCACATTCTTTCCAGCATTTGGTGTTGTTGGTTCCTGATTCTGATCATTCTAATGGCTGTTCAAAGGCAATATCTTACTGTGATCATAATTTGGTTTTCCCTGATAATACATGATGAAGAACATCTTTACATCTTTTCATGTGCTTATTTGCCATCTGTACATCCTCTTTGGTGAGGTATCTAATAAGATATCAAGTTCATTTTCTTAAAAAATCAGGTTGTTTTCTTACTTTGATCATTATGTTGTTGTTTTTATACCCACTTCTCTTTGAGCATTTTTTGTATATTTGGATGGCAGTACTAACTTTATGTATCCTTTGACAATATTTTCTCCAAAACTGTGCTAACTTTTTTCATATGCTCTTGATGCTGTCTTTCATAAACACTGACTTTTTACATTTATACAAGTCCATCTCATCAATTATTTCTTGAAGGATTTCTCTTTTTGTTATGCTTCTAAAAACAATGCAACATTCGCTGTCATCTAAATTTTTCCATGTTATCTTTGAATTTCATAGTTTTGCATTCTACATTACATGTATTATATGTAGTGGTATGATTTTATGAAACATGTATAGTCTGTGTCTATATTTACTATTTTACTTCATGTGGAGTAGCTAGAAAGCCTTTTAGTCCAGAAATTACTATCTTTGTTTGATTGCATTGCCTTTGTTCCTTTGTCAAAGATCATTAGATTATATTTGAGGAACTAGTTCTCATTTCTTGATTCTATTCTATTGATTTACCTGTGTATTCTTTTAATATCACCACATATCTTAATTACGTATCTTAATTACTGTAACTTTACAGTGAGTCTTGAAGTTGGGCCGTGATAGTCCCCCAACTTTATTTTTCTCCTTCAATATTGACTTGAGTATTCTGAGTCTTCTGCATCTCCACAGAAACTTTGAATTCGTTCATCGATATTCTCAAAATAACTCGATAATACATTAGAGACTGTGCTGAATCTATAGATCAAAGTGAAAGAATTGAGAAGTTTTTTCAAAAATGTTTTTCTATGGATTTTTTTTAAAATACAGTGACACCTAGTCAAACATATCTGGATTTTTTTCTTAAATTCAGTAACAGAGACATTTCAAGAAAATGGATCATTTTCTTGTCCTAGTTTCTACGTGATTTGTGCTTACTTATTTCCTGCTATATGCTCTGGCATGACATACTTTCAGAAATACAAGGTGGAACATTATTAATGTTATCTTACAGCGAGTCATTCAGAAATAAAGAAATCAGTAAGAATATTGACAGTGTGAAAATATATCCTATTTGAATGAGAATAGTATTGTGAGAAGTGTTAAGGCCTTTCAGAAATCTTATACACATCCCTTATTAATTTATTCATTATTTAGTCTACAAGCATTCCTCAAGAGTCTATAACACAATAATAGTGTGGTAGATGCTGAGAAAGCAGAATAAAAGAGGTACCATTCTCCTAAAATAAAACACTAAATACCATTTTCTCTGAGTAAAATATGCTACACACTTTGCATACACTGTTTCATGTAATCTTACAAGCCAGATACCCTGAAATTTAGACTGGTAAAAACAAAAACAACAACAAAAAGTGAGGGTCATGACACTCGCTAGCAAAATATTACAAAATCAATAATTCATGGAACCAGAATTTAAATCCAAATCTTCTTTTAATTCATGTAGAAACCATACTCTTCACCCAATTTTGTTGTGTGTAAGCAAAACTATTATCATTATAGAAGACAGCATTCTGCAGGGTTTGAGAGCATGTCCATTGTCAAAGAAACCTAGGTTAGATTATTGACTAACACAGGCTGAAAATCCTGGGCAAATTATTAAAAGTTCCAGTAATCAGTTTATTTGTAAGAGTGAAAAGTGGACAAAATACCAGCCTTCTTAACTAGCATCACATCTATAATACAATGTGTGAAGTCCTGTAAGCACTCAGCAAATCTTTGTAGGGTAAATCTAATAAAACATGTTAAATGCAAAATTCCTGAACTCCCATAACATGGTGCTCTGAATTCTAGTAAATTCTCCATTCTTTTTCAATGTATTTTTTCCTTCATTTTCATATCCCTTCAGTGTGTAATAATGGCAACTTTCCATTCAGAAGCAGTTAGGATATTTAGAATACCCTATCTAAATCAATAAATGAATAATTAGTAAATCTCTTGATTCATCAAAATGTGATTAATTGCCTTATACAGGAAATATTATTTTCATTGATTTTGTTATGCCACATGTAACCACTTAACAATTCTAGGAGAAAACTGGGTTTCACATCATTTAATAAGAAACATTAGTTTGGCTTTATCATCTGACTCCTCATGATAATAATTATACCCAGTGATATTTCATGGACCTGCAAGTTTTCTAAAATATCTGAATTTAATTGTGTTTACATAAGACAGCTAAAGGTAAAAAAAAAAAAAATTGACCTGTGATAATGTTCCATGAATGTATAATCATTCTGAATCAACATAGTTGTAATGTAGGGGTTTGTACTGATTGATAAGTACACTTCAGCTATGTGACAGTAATCAATTTTATACTAATTTTGTTTGGTAGTCTGTGTCACTTGACCATTGCTTTATTCTCCTCAGGCTCTCAGGCTTTTTCTAATTCAGAAAGTTCCCATCACAGTCTTTGAAAGTTGGTTGGTATAGTTTCACACAGTTGAAAGGAAAGTAAAAGAGAAATCTGACATATTTATTTTACTGAAAGGATGCTGTGCTATTCATCAACATCAAGCGTTTTAAGATTGGAATATCTTTTTAAAAGATATGATGTCAGACTTAATATCATTTCATCTGGGAGTTCGCTTTTATGTCATTACTTTTCAGATGTATTTATAAAGTTGATAACATTGGGAGCAGGATAAAGGAAATTGAATTCAGAGTAATTTGATTTAAATTCCTACTAATTATGTAATCTTGGGTATTTACCTATGATCTTGGTTTTTCTTATGTCTAAACAAAAATGGCAATATCTTCTCTACAAAACTATTTTAAGGATGACAATGCGTGGAAAGTGCTAGCATACAGCCTAACATGCAAGACTCCTAGGTAAAAGATTTCTGGGAGGTAATTGAATACCTGGTAAAGATGCTTTAGGAACAAAGTTGGAGCTAGAGTGTTAGAGATTAGAGAGTCACCACTATATAAATTACAGTATATAAAAAATCTTCAAACTTGGAGAAAGGTAGTTCATTTTGAAAAGTAGAAAGTTCAGTTCAAATGAAACTTTACAACTGAGTCTAATCAATCATCTTTTGATTCTGAGTTCCTGCAGCCCAAAAGAAAAGTAGGGCTTTAGAAATGGGAATGACAAGCCATGTTTCTGCCTGTCTATTCTGTGGTGTGTCCATGATGATTTCAGACTAAATAATCATCACTCTATTGGTGAGTCCGATGATGCTTTTATCACAGCAGGATAAATTCCCCTTGTCAAAACTGGCACCAATTATGCAAATGAAATTTGAAGGGTTCATTAGCTAAATGGTAATTGGAGTAACTTGCATTAAAGAAATGATATACAAAATTTCTATCAAGAAAAATCACTTCATTTTTACAATAACCTTTAAAAGGTTTCTCAGTGAATAAAAAATAAATCAAGATCTTGGAGTTGTTTTATATACACTTAATGTATTCACAGTTGATATTCTGTTCAGGATGTATTTTAATACTTATCCTTGCTGGACATTTTCTTTTGTTACAAAATACTGCTTCTACTAACAGAGGAAATATTAAACATTATTTAGAGATAGAGAAATGTGCTGTAAATTAAAAGAAATGTAAAATCAACAAGTTTTTACTGGAAGGAAATCTAAGACTCCTAATCAACCCAGGAGGATTTAAATAATCCCTCATATGTATGACAATAATCATAGATATCATTATCCTTATTTAATAACTTTAGTTATTTTCTCTTCAATTTCTCAAACATATTTGTAGTGAATTGACATTATTTTTTCCTTAAATATTTGTTTGAAAATGTCAGTGAAATCACCTTGACTTAAAGATTTATTTGTGGTAAATTCTAATTTTAATTGAATTTCTTATAGATATCATATAGTTGAATTGGATTTTTTTTAATTCAATAGTGAAGTTCATATTGCTATAGTTTTCTATTTGTCCCATCTTTCCTTGATTTCCTAGAAGTGACTCTTGTTCTGGAGTCACTGAGAATTTGACTCTTTTATATTTGTTATTATCTTATTTCTGTTATCTTATTATAGCTTCCCTCTTGATTTTGATAGTTGCATTGCAGCTTTTATAATAAACCCTCAAATTGTTACCATAGATAGCTACTTAATATTATATTAAGTCATGCATAGTATAAGAACTTAGAATATTATAGTTTTGTTTTCTCCTTCTGGTCTGATTGTTACCATTGTTGTACATTTTACTTACAAATACATAATAGAACCCACAATACATTACTTTTACTTTTATTTTCACAGTTAATGTTTTTTAAAAATACTTAAGAAAACAGTCATATATTTACTAAAATGGTTACAACTCTCAGTACTCTTCATTTATCTATGTAGATTCTTGTACCACATTCGTTTAGTCTAAATAATTTCTTTTAATATTTTTCACAGTGTGAGTCAGCTTGTAATAATTTCTTCCCACTTTCTCTCTGAAAGTGATTTTTCACCTTCACTTGTTAAGTAGATTTTTCTTGGGCATAGAATTCTATATTGACACTTTCCCCCATATTTTCAAAGTGCTGTATTATTTTCTCCTCTTTTATATCATTTTCAAGAAGAAATCTTCTGTCCTCCTTAAATGTTTTAAATATGTCTTTTTCTTCTGATTGATTTTACAATTTTCTTTTTATTGCAGCTTTTGAGGAATTTGATGATGATGTCTTAGTTTTCCTGGTTGTTCTTGTTTTTTGGACTCACTGATGGTTGATCTGTAAGCTTACCTTCCACTTTATAGACTCTGATTTTGCACATTGGGCTGCTTAACTATCCAAGCAGTTCACGGATGCTCTTTCCATTAATTTTGGCATACAAAAGTATGACCTTTTCTACATGTTCCATTTTTCTACTTAAATTTCTGAACATATGGCTTTTGGTATAATAACTATCTTAATGCCGATGTCTACAAATTCTAACATCTGTGACAATTCTGCATCCATTTCAATTCATTGATTATTCTCATTGTGACTCATATTTTCCTATTTTTTGCACACTTGATCTTATTTGAATGTCTTACATATGAATTTTACTTACTTTTTGGTGCTGGATATTTTGGGGTTCTTAAATACTCTTGAGCTTTATATGGAAATAGTTTGCTACTTTTCAATCTTGTTTTTATATTTTGCTAGATAAGTCCCAAGTGGTACTACTACTATAATTAATTTCACCATTATTAAGAAAAGACCTTCTTGACCACTCTACCTAATATCCTACAAATGAGATTTTCCACTAAGGATGGGAAGAAGAGGAACTACTCTCAAACTGGAATGAATACAGAAGACATATTTCCTGTGTCTCTAGCCTTCCTTCTGTTTCTTTACATGCATGCACTGATCATCACACAATCAAATTATTGAGAGGGATCCTCTATAATTACCAAGGGATTTTTCTTCCCACAGCTTTCTGGTACTCCTCCAAGAAATGCTGGTTTTCTTGAACACATTTTTTTAACTCAGTGTCAGCTGGTTTCTACCTGAATTGCCCTTGCTTGAGCTACAGTCTGGAGGCTCTCTCAAGGCACAAAACTTAAATAATCATAATGTTTATATCATGTTTTTTGTCTTTCACTTTAATCATTTATAACCTAATTCCAATGTCTTAAAAACAGTTGTTCAATACATTTAACATCTTTTTGTCTCTGTAGGAATTATTTCATATTTGAGTAAAATCCAGATCATGTTACTCTAAAATATTCAATTTTAACATAGGTGTGAAAATATATCTCAATTAAAACTTTCTCCCTAAAAGGTATATTCTTTACCTTTGCTATACTAGAAATGCTATACTACATTACTAGAAATACTATGTTACTTTTAAAGAGAAAGAGAAACAGGTTTCTGTTTTTAAATTTTTGTCCTGTAGTGAATAACAAAGTATATACAAGAGTTACTAAAAAGGTAGATAGAGTATTCATTCACTGAAGGAGAGAAAATAGAGAATTTTTTCAGCTCTATGAAATGATAGGGAGAAGAAGAGTAATGGAGGGATAAAGCCTGGATCTGCCACTGAAGAGAAGGAGCCAGAAATCCAATGAGGGGTGAACAACAGAGTTGCCAAGCAAGTATCCATAGCCAAGTTGTGGTTGGACAGCACAAATCTCTAGTATGCCAAATTTGATGGCTCTAGCAAAAACCATAGTGTAGAAACAGGAATAAAGTAGATAAATCAGAATATGAGTATAATATAGAGCTTGGTACAAGAAAGCCAAGACAGGATGGACCGGAGCAACAGAAAATCTCAGCAACTGAATAACAGAATTCAGGTAACTGGGTTGACAAGAACATGCCTTATGGCCAATATGGGACTCGTTTAGTAATTTAAGAGAACAATATTGTAAAATGTGAATTTGAATAGCAAACATTTTTTGTGCAAGAGAAAAAAGATAACAGATGAGGTTATTTTGATTGTGGACAGTACTGAGGGAACTTAGAGATAGTGCTTTATTATTTGTGGCACATGGCCCATAGGAAATATAAGTGAAGGTTAGCAGAGGCAGAAGGTAATTGACCATGAGATCAAGTCCTTGAAAGGTAGTAAGTGCATTGCAAAGAATGATATTTTTGAGCCAGATGCTGTAGAACTCTAGGCAGAGTGACACTAACAGATAGAAGTTGGTGTAGATGTGTAGTGTAATCTCCAGTGCTGAATTACTGAGGGAAGATGTGGGTCAGTGAGGAGTCTGACTCTTGACCAAAATCCTATGTGATCCTTCTGGTGCAATCATAGACTATTATAGAGCTTTGTCTGGCAGACTTCATGGGGAAAATTACTCTCCCAATCCTAGACTTGGTGCACAAACAGAACATGACAGTTTGGGGACGGAATTGTAGTCAAGAATTTAAGTCCCCAACTCTGGTTAAACCAGCCATGCCCACAGACATATCTGTATTCTTAATCTAGGCACTTTCATTCAGAGATCCTTCTTAAGGATCTTAACTGAGGTGTTTTTTCCACTCTAACTCAACTCATTACCACTTCCAGTTTATCCATCCCAGTTTCTCCATCCCAGTTTCTCCTCACACATATCTATTAAAAGGCTGGCACCTTTTGTTTATGGCTGCTGAAAAGTAAGAGGATTCCTTGTTTACATGAATCTACCTTTTCTGGAATTATTCCAAGGAAAGAACAAATGAGCAAAGCCTTGAATGTTACTTTCAATTTGACTTATTAACCTAATTGACCACCCTGACCTCTGTTTCTCAGCAGTCAGGGTCTGAAAAATTAGCCATTTCAAACTAAAATAATACTTTAGATGCCATATGTAACTAAAAATTATAAAAACCATGCTAATATCAGTGAAAAATTAATATTATTCTGGTATAAAATTTAACTCATGAAGATGTTTTCCTCTTTGAGTACCTGCAAACTGCACAATACATTGCAAAATTAGAGAGAAGAATTATTATATTCTTTGTAATCAATGCGTGTCATGATTACATCACTTAAGTGAACACAGATGCTGAGTACTTAAAGACTCCAATGTAGATGATGTGGCTAGTATGAAACTTCTTTGAAGGTCAGAAACTTATTTGTTTTATGTACTTTTCAGTCCTGAGTTCAGTGTGTTAACCATGGCAAATACACAGTAAATATTTTCTTTTTCAATGAAATTACATACTCAGACTACTATTTCTTTTAGCCCTATCATTGTCATTTGTACATCATTCAATCACTTATGCATTTTCATCAAATATTTTATTATGAGTTTGCTATGCACCACCCACTTTACTAAGTCCAAAGATGAAAAGATGATTTGCTCACTTTGGTAGCACATAGACTCAAAAAACAGAAAGATGAAAAATAAAGGGTCCCTTTCCTCAATGAAAATATGTTTATACAACGCTAGCTCCCTTAGAATAGCCATCATTTAGAAATGATAAACCAATTTTAATGAAATTGTACCAAAATATTAAGAGGAAAATAAATAGCTTCTATATATTAAATGCACTGGAGATAGCTGATGGTGAATATTAGACAAAATAACACCATAAAATAAAATGGACCATTACTTAATGGTCTTATAGTATAGCAGAAAATAAAATACTTTCCTCAGATTTCTTATGATGGTGCAAGATTTTCTACCCTTATTATTTTTCTCCCAACATTAGAGTCTTGTCTCCAAAAATATTTCTAGTTAGCTACTATATGAGTCTAAGTAAAAAGTTCTTCTTTTCTTTATATCCCTCTCTTTCCTGCCTCCCTCTTTTTCTACAATTCTTCTGGTGTTCTTTGCTAGTCATATAGAAATTAAGGGCAGCAACCCGAGGAGACAGGATAAATGTTAAATTTTTATCTCAGAAAGTATAGCAAGAAATTTGTTAGGTAAACACTTAACCTAGAAATGCCTTGTTATGTGTGGCACAGTCATTTAAAATTGGGAAAAGTGAACTAAAAATAAAAGCTATTTAAAATTCACATAGGATGTCCTCTTAGAAAGGCTTAATGATTTGCTTGATTCTAATTGCAGTACAAGAATAAGATGAGTGCCCGGATCACAAATCAAAAAGGAAAGCCATGTATATATTTTTAAAATACATTAATTATTTCTTTGTCATTTTGAAGCTAGAAAATAAAAATAAAACCACAGGTAGTAGAAAAACTGGTCAATATTTTGTGTTGACATGTGTTGTGTTGACATGTGTTGTGTCATCTATAATATACTTACTTAAAAAATCTTTTTATTTAAATCAAAGTAAAAATTGTAGTTAAAATGAAGTTAAAGGAATGATATTATGTTGTGGTTAACTGTTATTATACTTCTTTTACTATCTAGCAAAATAAATTCTTGTTAAATATCATTGAGCTAAAATCTTTGTTGAAATTACAACTCAGGGATGATAAAAACAGAGTCATTCACTCCAGAGAATAAAAAAAACTCATCTATTTTTCTTCTCTTCCTCACTCCCTCTCTCCCTCCTTATCACTTCTCATTTTTTATCTCCCACCCCTAAAGTAGCTACTTGTTTTATTACACTAAGTAGGGTGCTGAGGTTAAAGAAAAAGATGTAATTTTCCCCCTAAGGAGATCAGTTGAAAAAGGTGAATCAAAAACATATGCAATTTATGATATGCATACCATACCAACTGCTGAATCATGAGTCACGCATAATCTGACACTGGCCTCCATTCAGAAAGGGTGGGGAAAGTAGACCAAAGAAGCAACTTGGAAGTAAGCAACCTTAATGAACTGGGGAAATTATCTAGAAGGCATAGTCCTGGGTGTTTATAAGATGCAACATTTTTTTCAACCCCCACCCTGGTAAATTCCAAAAGTTTTATAGATTGCTTAACTATGCTCAGTCATGTACACCATCCAGTTAGTCCCACAACCATGATACATCTCAAAGTTGTATCCTTGTATCAGATCCCTATACCCATTTCAAAGGGAGAAGAATGAGAAATCTTCAACTTTCTAGGTCTAGTTGGAGAGTGAAACGGGCAATCCTGTTCTTCTGACTGTCATCCCCAACAATAACAGAAGTTTAATCAAAGGGCAATAATAAGCATAGGATATGGGGATCTATTAAAGATTTCAGAGAAAACATGACATCTCAGATCATAGAATTGGAGAGAACTGTTTCATATTTTCTCCAGGTTTCAACCATATACCACTAAGACCAAAGTAATGAAGAAAATGTCAATACAAGCCTCTGGGATCTTACTCTTTTACATCCTGAACTTTGGCTTTTCCTTTTTAAGTGTAGCTTCCTCTATTTCATAAGAAGAGGAGAAGAGATGATATTGATGGAGCTCAACCTATGTCAATAAATCAAGTAAAGGTTCTCTAGGAGGTAGTCACAGAAGAGAGAGGGAAAAGAGAGAACTCTGCCAAATACCAGTGTTCTTATGACAGTTGTCAAACAGCCATATCCATTAGGAAGTAAGAAGCATATGAACAAAAGGACAAAATGAGAGATTATGGACTAAAAAACAGGGTAAGAATAATGATCAACATAACAAAAATCTGCCACTATATAATTATAATGGTGCCTTACATTGGTGTATCAAGTCAGAATTTCACATCACTTTCATATACAGCATTTTGTATGCCACAAAGTAAATCTATAAGGCAGAGAAAATAGTAACTTTTTTATTAGACAGTTGAGGAAATTAGGGTTCCAACAAATTAATTTACTAGTAGGATCACCCAATTCAGTCCACTGATCCAGGAGACCTCTGATTCAGATGACTCTTCTGTTCCTTGTAGCTAATTCATAGCATTTGTTTAGAAGCATGCATGCTATTGCTATAAATGAATGAACAGTGCTCCAGGATTCATGGTTTCTGAATCTCATTTCTGTCTTTCATTCTCTTCATTATAAAGACAACAGACCACTGTTCTTCCCTTTTTTGAGCAGAAAATCATTTATGGAGACCTAAGCATTACATTTTTCTTTTTTGCCAGTTCCTGATTCTAAAGCACATTGATAACCTCAAATGCAAAGGATTTAGTAGTTCATATCTACCAACATCAGACATTTATGTAACTATTTACAAGCTTTACCATATATAAACTATCCTTATTGCAAAATTGTTGCTTATTAAGCTCAATCAATTTATCTTTAAGGAAAATTTCTAATTAGAAAGGTCAAAGTAAAACTGATCAAAAAGTAATATTGTTGAATTGTAACAGTATTCCATACCCTGAACTCTCAAATAGAACCCTTTCCATAGATACAAAGAAAGAGATATTTCTCCAGAGATAAGATAAAAACAGAGAATTATCAAACTGAAACATTCCCCTTGATGGTTATCAAAATGGAATTAAGGAAAAAGAGCTCGCTCATTGCTTGGTTCATTGACATTTAACGCCATGTCAACATAATACCCCAAATCATAACTAAGCCATACCTAGTACCTTGGAATTTACTAACTTAATAATTTTCTTTTTTTTTTCCTTTTTTTAAAATATTATTTATTTTGTTGTTTAGATCACAACCTCTGTAAGTGGTTTTGGGATTACTGCCCCGCCTCCCTCTGGTACCCCTTTGTTTCTCTCAAACCCCACTCTTTGTTGTTTATTAGTTGTGCTAAGTCTATTAGTCTTTTTCCTGTGGCAGAGTCCTTTCACTGGGTGAGGGACTGTGTTGTTGCAGCCAGGCGAGCCTTGCTGGTAACTTTTCAATCTTAAGTTTGCATTGGGCGGCCAGACTGTATTCATTTGTGATCTGTCCCATGTTTTCTTGCTGCAGGCCATTTTCTCCAATTCCACCTCCCCTGCTTTGCTGCTTTACCCTATGGCTCTGGTATCCGATTTAGGGGATTTCGCCCCCAACCAGTGTTGGTGAAGAAGTTTTTCTGCGAATACAGGCATCTGTGAATGGCCTTTGTAGAGCATCTCCTCTGCCTCAATTTACAGGTTTGATGTGGGACCCCATCTTTGGTCTTCCTCCCCTCTCCTGTTGTGTGGAGATGTTCTCTGAAAAGCCATCTCCAAAATGAGGTCCTGAGTCTTCCCAGTCTGGTGAGCACGTAGGTGTGCATAGTGACATCATGTCTCTACAGTTGCTTGTCTTGTTTTGCATGCACTGGTTCTCTCGGTTGTCCATCTGCTGTGTCCAGTTCAGGTTTGTGGGCTGGATTTTTGCATTCTCCCTCAGCTGTTCTATGGATTGTTTGTATGGTTTGTGTTGCGCATGTTCTTTCTCTTCCTGAAGTTTAGCTGGAGTGAGTGAAATGGAAGGAGCTCCTCCTATTCCCACCCCTCCCTCCTACCTGTATGAGGACAGGGCCCAGATGGCTGAGCCTGAGCCTTTTCATGCTCCCCTTGGGCTAGGTGCAGGGGGCAACATGGCTCCACAGATCCAGGCTGCAGCTGGCTGCTCTGTGCAGCAGCCATCCACTGGTGGGTGGGGCCACCATAACCACCACCCTGTCCCCCCTCCAGGGCTCACCAGGCTCAGGGGGCTTATCCAGGAACCTTTACCTCCTTTGCTCCCCATTGGCCAGGGAGCTCAGACTGCTAGGGACCCGGGCAAGTAGGCAGCCCTCAGGTGGCTGCCTGCTGGTGGACAGGACTCAAGTCCCTGCCCTGCCTCCACGCCAGAACCTCCCTACCTGGGGGGCAGGGCCTGGGTAACTAAATAATTTTCTTTCTTCATGTATATAGTATATAGGAAATGTTTAATACACATGTCTTAAATACATAGTTGATAAAACCTAACTGATTAACTCTTTGGTATCTTCATATGGTCAGGTTATATTTGTAACACTAATTGATGGCATCCGAATTTCAACACAAAGGTGCAAATTCCAAGCACAAAGACTTGTAATAACTTGGTAGTTGTTCAGTATTTGGACTGTATGGATTGAAGAAAAAGGCATGTATTCTCATCATAAAATTAAATGATAAAAATATAGTGTCCTATATACATTGGGATAGGCAAAGTAAAATGATACATATGCTATTTCAACTTTCCCATTAGTATTTTTAAGTGGGATATTGAAAAGTTTTACATAGAACTCAAGGAAAAAGTAATTTAATTATGTTAGTGATAGTTATCAATATTATGTTAGAAGCTATTTTGTCTTTATCAATTCATCTGCTTAGGGAAGTTGACCTTTATTTCACTAGAATTTCCAATTTAAACATGTCCCAAAAAATGACTATAGCACATTTTCAGTGTCAAACATTCAACTGTTTTCCTTGTTGACATTTTTCATATATTGTGTCCTAACTGTACCAAAGAAGCATAGTAACACTTTACTATGTTTTAAATAAGGGTTCTCTACAGCAATCAAAAGGATTCAGAGTTTCAGAAATTCTAGAGGTGGAATACAATAAAACATATTTTCTTGAGAATGATAAACATCATTCTAATTCAGAAGTATTACAATGATAAACATTCTAATTCAGAAGTATTACAATGACAGTGAAAGCTTAGTAAGGAAAAATACATGGAATCTAAGACATGAACACATTTTTGCAAAGAACAAAATATGAGAATACACACTAGAATTATTGTAAGAAAAAAAGGAAAATAAATACTTTTTGAAGGACACAGATTAATATTAGTAGATACTATACATATATGCTATAAGTTCTAGGTCCTTTTAAATTTTTATCTAAATTCTTTTAAAATTTGAACATACAGATTATATATGCGATCTTAGAGTTAAGCAATTACATGTTTCTGGATAATTCACACTTTTTAAGGAGTATAAAACTTAAGAATTATGGAACTAAGAAATAATGAAATTGTTTTGCTGAAAATGTTTATAACACCATTGGTTCAAAATTACCCAATCACTATTCTGCTGGAATCCAGATCGTTATACTAATTGATAATCTTTTTAGTCATGTTCATCACTGTGATTATATACAGATTCAAAAAGTGGAAAGGGAAAAATAAAAATGAAAGAAAAACAAAATCCTAAAGTAGAGAATATACATTACTATAGAGTAGCAATGCAAAAATGATACAGCCACTTTGGAAGACAATATGCCAGATTCTTACAAAACTAAACTATCTCCCACACCAGCCAACATTCACACTCTTCAGTATTTACTTAATGGGTCTGAAAACTTGTATCTATACAAAATGTTGCACACATATAGTCACAGCATCTTTATTCATAATGACCAGAGAATAGAAGCAACAGATACATCTTTCAGTAAGTTAATCAGTAAATAATATGTGTTATGTGCAGATAGTGAAATATCACTCAGCCTTGAAAGAAATGAGCTATTGAGGCAAGAGAAAAACATGGAGGAACTTATTTCCAAAAGTTAAATATTTGTATGTGAAGAAGGTTAATCTGAGAAAGTAATATTCTATATAAGCCCACCCATAGGACCTTTTTAAAAAGG
>PVHY01025245.1:0-18646 GCA_004024945.1 Uropsilus gracilis | reverse complement strand
AGGTGAAGAGCACAAAAGATCAGGATAGTTAACAAATGTTAGTGAAATGGGAAAGCCCCGGGGTAAAAAAAAAATAAATAAAACAACAACAACAAAAACACACACACACACTTACCATATATCGGAAGAGAACAACAGGCCAAACAACCAACAACTAAACATCAACTTAACCAAACAACAATTTGCAGAAAAATGGGAGGAGTGACTGAAGGAGGGATACAGAGGGAGGATATGGAGGGAGGAGGAGGGATCAATTAATGCACAAGTGTGACAAATCAATAAAATGAATTAAAAAAAAGAAAAGATGCAAAACTGAACTCAACAATGTTTAAGAAGAATTTATACTATAGCCAAATGAGATTTATCCAGGGTATAAAAGACTGATTTAGCATCTGAAAATCAGGTAAGTATCCCATCAGGTCAATAGACTAAAAAAGAAAATGACAATCATATCAATAGACACAGGAAAACTGTTTGATAAAATCCAACACCCATTCAGTATAAAAGCCTTAACTTCAACTTGATAAAAATAGTATATTACAAACTGACTATGAGCATTGTACTTAATGGTGAAAGGCTAAAGTCTTTCTGCTAAGGTTAGGTTCAAGTTTGCAATGTTCCTTCTCATTTTTTTATTCTTGCACCTAAAGTTCTAGCAAATACAGTACAATAATAAAAGGTGTATAAGTTGGGATAGAACAAATAAAATTGTCTTTGCTCATAGATTATATATAGATCATCAATGTAGAATATAAACACTCATGAAAATTTACTGGAACTCATAGCAAGTATAGCAATATTCCAAGCTATAAAGTTAACATACTAATATTGATTATTTTCCTAAATACCAACAAGGAACAAGTAGACTTTCAAATTAAAAAAATCACAAATAAAATATTTAGGACAATATCTAACAAATATGCACAAATCTACCTGAGGAAAAGTACA
Source organism: Uropsilus gracilis (assembly GCA_004024945.1). Taxonomy (NCBI): domain Eukaryota; kingdom Metazoa; phylum Chordata; class Mammalia; order Eulipotyphla; family Talpidae; genus Uropsilus; species Uropsilus gracilis. The sequence continues at coordinate 17,698 of PVHY01025245.1, read as the reverse complement.
AAACTTTCATTTATGAAATCAAATAAGAATGAAATAAATGAAGCAATTTTTTTATTCATGTATGGGGAGAATCGAGATGTCAGTTCCTCTGAACTTGATCTACAGATTCAGTGCAGTCCCTATCAAAATCTCAGAAAGTTATCTTTTGGCCACATAAATTATGATTCTAAAGTTTATATGCAGAGCAGAATAATAAACACAATATTGAAGGAGAAAAAAAGTAGAATTGACACTGCCTGGTTTTAGTATTTATAGGAATCCCAAGGAATCAAGACAGGGTGAGATTAGTGAGAGAATAGTCAAACAGATTTATGGAACACAATAGACATCCTGAATGCAGACTTCTAATAACTAACTACTGGCAAAAAAAAACCCAAAGACAATGTAGTGGCAATAAGAGTCTTTCAACACATGGTAATGGAAAAACCAAACATACAGAAAAACAAATCTAGACACAGTTCTTCACAAAATTTAACTCAAAATGGATTGCAGCCTTAAGTGTAAAATGCAAATTCCTGATAGATAATATAGTAAATAAAACAATGTAAAAAGAAAGAGAAGACAAGAAGAAAGAGAAGCCATCAACCATAAGAAAATATATGCAAAAAACTTTATATATAGAATTGTTATCTAAAATATATAGTATTAAATTGCTATAATCAGAAAACTATTTAGAAAAAGTAGTTAAAAACTTTAATAGACACTACCCAAGATTATATACAATGACAAATACACATTTGAAAAGCTTTAACACATCATATGTCAATGGAGAATTGTAAATTAGACAAGATCGGGCATGATCAGGGTGGTATAGCTGTAGATGGGAAATGTAAATTAAAAATAACAAGGAGAAATAACTCTATGCCTATTAAAATGGTCAAAATCCACAGCAGTGGACACCAAATTCTGATGAGGATATGAAGTATCAGGAACTCTCCTTCACTGCTGGTGAAAATAAAAGTGGTACAACTACTTTAAAACACATCTTGATGGCATTATATGACAAACATATTTTTAATATATGATCCAGCAATTGTACACCTTGATATTTACCCAAATGAGTGGAGAGTATACGTCCACACAAAAATCTGTGCACAGATGCTAATAGCAGCTTGATTTATAATTGGTGAAACTTGGAAGTAATGAAGATATCCTTCAGTGAGTGAGTGAATAAAGTGGTTCATAGAGAAAATGGAATATTATTCATTACATAAAGAAATGAGCTATCAAAATACATTGACAAAACTTATGATTATGGATAATAATCATATCATATGATTATGATTATGGAAACTTATGAAGCCAGTCTGAAAAGGTTATATGTGATCCCAAATACATGACATTCTGGAATGAACAAAACTATGGAAATCATAAAAAGATCTGTGCTTGCTGGAGTGAGGTTGGCAAAAAGATGAAGAGGCAAACAGAATCTTTAAAGTAGTGAAAATTCTCTTGTAAAATCGTGATGGATATATATCATTATAATTCTGTCCAAACTTATAGAATACATACATACTATGGATAGTTAACCCTAATGTAAACTGTGTGCTTTGAATGATTATGATGTATTAATGCTGGTTATTCACTTACAACAACTGTACAGCTCTAGTGAAGAATGTTGAAAAGGAGATTTGTTGTACCTCTGGGCAGGGAAATAGGAGTCTTTATGCCATTTCCTCATTTTGCTGCAAATTTTAAACTGTTTTTTACAAAAGTCATAACAAACCAAAAGTAAGAAGGCAAAACAAAATAACATTTATTGTTTATGAGTTGAGTTGCTATGCAATTATAATTAATGTTAATTTATCCCTCTCTTGTTTAAAGATGTGTTTCTGCTGTGGAAAGGGTAATTCTGAGGAATAGAACTGACAAATCTCATCATGATTGTTAACACAAGTTTATAAAAAGATTATCAAAGACAAAGAACAGTTCTATTTGCAAATTTATAAAACAAAGGTTTTATAACCTTTGTTGCTTAAAGCATTGTCAACTTAAGAATATATACATATATAAAACAATAAACTCAAAAGATATATACCTCTTGTTCAACAAAATATGTATTTTGTAATGTTTGTCAAATGCTATTGTGCCTCAAAAGTAAAAATATTCATAGAGATAATTTTTGCTTTCTTGAACAACATAAGAAACATAGCTTCCCAAACAACTATGATTAGATATCCTTTTCCTTGATTTCTAAACACTGGCTTTCAGTTTTAGGAAAGACTTGTTAAACAGAATTTTAATGTAAACAGTTCAGTGATTATCTTATTTGTTATAGTTTTTTTTTTTCTCTTGTGTGCTAGATTTTTCTGCTGTGTTTAGTACAGCAGCAGCTGTTGATGTTACAGAAATGTGGTTAAATACAGTCATTTTTGAATGCCTACCTTGTGCAAGAACCATAATAACTTAGGGCAAGAGGGACAATAAGACCTCATCTGTCCTGCAATCTTCTCAGCTGGATATGACGAATCCCACAATGATTATAATTCCAAAAGTGACCTATTATTTAGTACCCTGAGCCCACTTTAACTCATTTACTAGTGGAAAGATATTTTATAATGATATTTTAGTCAATTATTCTGATATGTGAATGTGTTTATATTTAAGGTAATTTTAAAATTTTGGATGATCAATGACTGAATTAAATTGTTCAGGGTAGATATTTCTGCTTAGAATGAAGGAAACTGAATTCTTTATGACACTGACAGTATATTTTGAAAATGAAAACTTCTAAATAAGAAATCAAATCATGGTTTTAATTCAAGCAAAATTAAACCAGAAAATGAAAGGAAATGTTATTCTGAAACACTATAATGCATACAAACATAAATTTTATGTGGAAATTGTATAGTGATAGAAATAATTAGGAACTAAGAAAATCTAGAAAATAATATATATATGAAGTAAGCAATAAAACACCTTCTAATGTTTTTATATTATAAATGTATATAAAGAACACTAATTTTGCAATGGTCAATGCATAGATAGTACACTTAGTCTTATAGGTGAATTATTTTTTAAAAAATGTTGAGCCACCATTAAAAATGGCCTTTGGGTCTAAATACTTGTCATCCAACACAGGAGAAACATAAAACTTTCTTCGGCTCAATGGTTCAAGAAAATAAGAGGATTTATGTAGTTTTTATTGGAAGAGAATAAATAGAGCTATGCATATTTGAAGGGCAATCCTATGGAAGAAAAATATGTTTATTTTTGTTGCTTCAAAAATCAGCAGTGGCACTAAACTAAAGGACACTCATAGGCTTTACTTCTTCAACCTAAGAAAGGACAGTGAAACAACTAAAGAGGTAGAAAAAATGGAAAGGGCTGATTCCTAGCAAATATGAAAGCTCTGTTAATTGAAATCATCAAATAGATGCTAAATAATTACCGTGAACAATTTGAGTGTGTATGAGGTTGGGCAAAATGATCTGAAAAATATAATTTTTCAAAGGACTTCCCACCAAATATGTTATAATCCTTGGCACAGTTGCTATTGAAACTGAAATAGTATTTTGATGAATCTGACCTAGTCACATGAATCTTAAAAAGCAGAAAGGTCGCTCTTGCTGAAGACAGAAAGCAAGGAAGAATTCAACTTATTATTGCTCCTATCAGAGATGAAGAATCTTGAATAAATGGAAGCATCAATCTTTGAAAACAGTGAATAACCCCAGAATGATAGCTAGCAAGGAAAGAGATCCTGAGACCTATAGCCTTGAGGAACTAAATTTGGTTAACTTCATTAACTTAAAAGTCAGTTCTTCCTCAGATTCTACAGTTGAAAGTCAATACCATGACTTTGCACTTGTGAGACTCTGCACTGAGAACCTAGCCTAGTTTTTTGGGAATTTTAGCTTATACAACCATGAGACAATAGATTGTCTTAATTCACTAACGCATTAATTTGTAATGCAGCAGTAGCAATAATCTGTCCCCAATAGTCACTTCAAACCTAATATTTAAGTAGTTCTATCCTTTATAAATGATAAAACAAAGTCGTTAGGCAAGAATAAAATCTCATGACATTAGTAACTAGATATCTACATATATGTACATATAATGTAGTGATATGTTCCTTTATACCCCACTCTATTCCAGAAGGAAATATATATTTACAAGAATGTTATTGACAGTCAGTATAAAATTTCATGAGATTAGAAATCCAGGAGTTATTTAGAAAATGATAATGTTGGCTGGGCACGGTGGCACATGCCTGCTTGCAGCAACCTAGGAAGCCATGGCTGGGGCCAGAGATCACAGTTCTCGAGTCTTGCTGGGGGCACGTAGCAAGATCTAGTTCCAAAAAAATATAGCTGGGCATGGTGGTGCATGCTTGTAATCCCAGCTACCTGGGAAGCTGAGGCTGGGATTGCTTGAGTCTGTGTTACCCTGGGCAACATGAGCCACAGGCAAAAATAGCGAGACCTAGTCTCAAAAAAAAGAAAATGATAATTTGAACTTGATGCTAGCTGCTACCTCAACTAATTCTTTTAAGTGTTTATAGTGATATTTGTTGTACTTCAAGTCCATAACTTCTATGTTGAAAATGTAATGTGATATTCAAACTGATGACATTAGGGTGTTATGACTTTGGGAGGTCATTCGAGCACTTCATGAATTGGAATCAATGTCCAATAAAAGAGACCCCAGAGATTTCTTTTGTCCCTCCCACCCACCATATGAGGAAACAGAAAGAATGCACCCAGCTATGAACCTGGAAGATGACTTTTATCAGAGGGTAACTGTGCTGTCACCTTGACTTCCATCCTCAGAACTGTGAGAAATAAATTTTTGTTGATCTAAGCTTCCTTATAAGTGGTATTTTTTAATAGAATCCTGAGAGGACAAAGACTCTTCTGTCCTCCACTGATCTATAAATAAAACCCTGAAGTGAATGTGAATTCATACATTTATTGCTTATTATTGACTAAGCAGTCAGTTCTTCTAATCCAATCATTTGGGCTCCTTAGGTATAGTGGGGGTCTTTATAGTTACAAGGAATAGATGCAAACAGTTAATTGGAATCATTGAGCTTTACTCTAGGTGAATACCATCAAAGGCACTGTTACTTTAGAACACTTTTTCTCAAAGGAACTACTTAAACAGCTGGTGGGTATGCAAACTGATCCAATTACTATGGAAAGCTGTGTGGAGGATCCTCAAATTACTGGAAATGGAATCACCATTCAATCTAGCAATCCCCCTTCTTAGGATCTACCCAAAGGACATGAAAACAAAAAGAAATCTGTATTCATATGTTTAATGTAGCACTATTTACAATAGCCAGGATATGGAGACAACCTAAATTCCACAAAACAGATGAATCAATCAGAATGCTATGGTATATTTGCACAATGGAATATTATTCAGTAATCAAAAAGACAAATTTGATGGAGGAAGCTAGAAGGAATCTTGCTAGTGGAAATAAGCCAAAAAGAAAAAGACAAAAATTGGATGGTCTCACTTTAGGTGGGGGGTATAGGAAAAATAAACAAAAGTTAAAACTAAAAGGTAATGACAGACCTAATATATAGGGATGGGGAGGAAGGGAGTGAGAAGTCAGGAATGGGAAAAAATGAGCACAGAAGTTTAAGATGATAGTTCACAGGTGATATGGTGGTGGGAGAACCATTGGGAATACAATAATGCAAAAAATAACTTTATGCATTTTATATATAAAGATGTAAACAATAAAAATTAATTAAAAAATAGAATCCCTTTAATCAACTCTGGGATGGATTCTAGTTTACCAAAGAAATGAGAAAGATGCTTTTTGGTGATGAGGACAAGTAACACAAACTTAATAACCTTTGTTCTGCTGTTCACTGTGCAATCATACCTCCCAGGGATGGGGTATCCATTGACTTATCTCTCAGAGATTCATGGCTTGGTGCTTCTGAATGACATCATAAACTTTCCATCTTATCATCATAGTTTATTCAATAGGTTGGGTCATCCTTTTCTATTTAGTGGCATGACATTAAGACTTTTTATAGTACTTATGAAAATTTGATTTAGCTGTTTAGTTTTTATCTTCTTAGAGAGTGAACTCCATGTGAAAATTACACTAATTCTATTATTTTCTCTTTTATTCTCCATATTTAGTGTAACAGAATGCATATACTATGCACTCAATAATGTTTTGAATGGCTGAATAGGTAATTTCAACTTTCAAAAGCTGAACTTATGTCTGGCGTCACAACTGTCACCACCTCTAAAATAAAAGTGGTAACAAGTTAAGGATGAAAATATAGCAGCTATTGAGTTTTCATAAACCATTCCAGGGTTTTTCAAGTGGAATTGCATTTTTTGATGTACTCATTTTCTTTGAGACTAAATCATGTATTTTTATCATAACAATGAATAAATAATTCTGAACATATTCTGGATCATAGGATTGGTATTTGATAGCTGAGAACTATTACTGATTTTACTGCCCACATATACCTAAGATTGTACTGGTGCCACATACTTCCATATTATTGATGAGAAAGAGCTATGCCTAATATTTCATTGACATGTTAGAGGTAGGTAAATACCAACAAAAGTTTTGACCCTCTAACAAGTAAACTTATCTTGAGTTCAAATGATGAAATGTAGGAAATTTGAGGAAGCACATAATACCATAAGCAGCCCGAGTCCAAGAGAGCTAACACTAACATTGTGAGCACCATATTTATGCAAATAGTTTAGTTTTGGTCAAACCCTATCTATAATTTGTTATTCTTTTGTTGAAAATTTAAATCTTCCTTTTTTATAATTTTGATTTTTATAAATGTTATTTTAAAATGTTATAATCAAATGATAATTGCCTAAAGAATCTAAACAGTTTGACTTCTTTCCTATTATAATAACATTAAATTAATATTATTCTATATTGGGTTTCTAGAAAATTCCTTTTCTGTACAGAATTTGCTGAAGTTTAAGGTTCAGCTAGGTAGACTAGTACATTCAGTATGCAGAATCACTGAGCTAGAGACAATTTTAATAATCTAGGAGCAGTTGTAGAATTAAATCAATTTCTACCAGACTATTTACTTGGAAATTAAAAAATTAAGTTCCAGAGCATAGACATTCACAGTATTTTCTGGCTAAAGAAATTTTATGATAATCACTACATTTCTTTTTAAGTCTTTGAGTTTTTAGCCAAATTAAGAGGCAAACTATTGTGTTTCCACTTGAGATGTCAGTAGAAAAGATAAAACTTTTGCTCATCTGTACTTGGAAATATACTCCTATATTGGTCTTTGTAGCCAAATGCCAGCAAGGCAGACTGACTGCCAAGTTATAACTTTTGAGATTTAACACTGATTTTGAACCCAAGGAAGCTTTTTTAAGGCAATATTGTTGAACAGAAAGAAATGAAAGCATTTGCAGTTAAATTTGACAGTAAGATAATAAGATCTCTGAACTTTCCACATCTCGCACCAGCAGGTTCATTTAACTATTGTTAAATGATTTAGGGAAACCATATGAAATGATATTTTGAGAACTCAGAATTTCCTTTAAGGCTATGAAGACAATTAGCACAGAATTATAGCTTAGAGTTGAATGTATCAGTCCTGATCTCTGTTAAAGTTTTAGAAATGAGACCAGTAATCAGACTATATGATGATAAAGAGTTTAAAATTGACCTAGGAGAGAGTATTGATCTGCTTCCACCAACTACCTGTTTTTCAAGTGCTTAAAAAGAAGGGATGCGAAAGGACTGGGACTACAGTTTGCTAATTACCCCACTTTGATACCAAAGAGAGAAACAAACAAGTAAAGAAATGTGGAAAATACAAGTTTGAAATAGGAAGTAAAAAGGAAATTGACAAATTGGTCAATCTACAGTCTCAGTTTTAGAATGAAAGTATACCTCTTAACAGCCTTTGCATATTTATTATAATGAAATTTATTATAATGAAAACAGAAATCTGCGAATAATTTTCCAACAATTATAAGGGAAAAAAATATGGTAGTTAGATGACAATAGAAAGGTGATACATTTGTCATTTCTTAACATTGGGGAAATATTTAAATTCAAACTGTAATCCTGCTGACTGCATTCAGGGTGACCCCCGAATGGTAAGGGCCACTAAGGAACAGTACTGTGTTCACTTTCAGGGCAGTTCTATATTTATTTCATGTTTTAAGTTGACTTAAAATGAAAAACCTGTAACAATAGTAAACATTATATGTGATATCCACAAGAGATTAAATTTGCTTATTTCTCTATTTCTTTCATCTCCTTTTTTTATATTTTTCCATTTATCATCTGAATACAATCCCATGTGATCAACTGAGCCCTGTTTATTTTAAAATATTCTATTGATTCACAAAAGTACAGAACATGTTGGGGTTTTCTTTTGAGACCCAATATGTCAACTGTTAGCTTGGGATATGTCTGCTTTTCTTTATTTTATTTACTTGTTGGGATATGTCTGCTTTATGGCAAAAATAAAACAAAAAATCACTAGTCCAAAAAGAAAAGGAATTGAAGAGAACTTAAATATATTCTCTATAAAATGTTAATGAACATATGAATCAGGTTTAGTTCTTTAAAATACTCAACTAATGTTGTGTAGCTTTCTATAAGAAATTTAGGAAAAAAAGAAACTTTATAACATATTATTAAAAAACATTGTATAAGAAGAAATAACATTAGTGTTAAATTTAGTGAAAGAAGTAATAAGATATTACTATTACTATTTAAATATTATAATTCTAGTAGTTATTATTTAATTATACTTTATTAATATATAATGGGTAAAATGAGAATACAATCATTGATATAAATAATTGCACAAATTTCAAATATTCTATTTTAATAAAACTTAAAATATCAAAAATTGTTTCATCGTTGTAATACTTTGACTCAAAGGTACTATATAGGCAATATAGAAAACACTTTTTTGGAAGGAAATGATCTTTGATAATAGAGGAAGAAAGATCATTTGTGGACAAATCCAAAATGTGTTTAAAGGTGAACTTACTTTTAGCCCAAAATTTTCCTTTTTTTCTGTTATTTTTGATAACCAGACCTCTATCATTTTCATCAAAGTTAACAGAGTTTAGGCATTTAAGGTGTTAAGACTAAATTCAAAGTCCTGTTAAATTCTTGAAGTGACATGGCCAGAAAAAAACAGTGGAGAAAGAAAAAGATGTTGCAATTCTGCATCAGAATTAATATTTACTGAACAGCTACGACTCATGTTCACCAAGTGCTAAAACTGATCATCGATTCAGCTAAAATTTCCAGTGAGTATTTCAGTCAAATTGGTAAACTCAATGACCTAATACATAATACAGAAACAAATATGTATGTTGAGGCATGGATTTGGAAATTGCTTTAAAAATCATTGGACAGTCTCCCTTGCTCCACAGCACGTTGAGGTTATGGTTGCTAAGAAGCACAGAGTGTGTACTAAACACTACATTAGGTATTTGGAAATATCTCTAAGCCTCACAAATGATTCTTCCAAATGAATGCTTTTTAGTTGTACTTTGCAGATGAGAAAAGAAGTTAAAGTATACTGGGTGAATTTTTAAGGCTAGTAAGTAATACAGGAGGAATTTGAACCCTGTTCAATCTATGTGGAAGCTTTGTTTCATTCCAGCATGCAGTGTGTGCAGTGCTGTTACCTAATTTTAAAGCAAATTGGTGAATCTATTTTGGTAGACACATATTTTAAATAATTTATTATGATGCCTAATCCAATTTTGTGTTTAAATTCTAATGCTGAAGTTATTATGTTATTTGTAAGAAATTTACATCTTATTTAAAAGTTCAAATGAAGCAAGAAAATTTTTGCCTATATAATCGGTATGACATAATGCTTCCTTCTGTTTATATAGGCATGAGTTTCATAATGTGGCTACTACCCTAGAAATTTGGACCTGATGTAGTAATTGATTACTTCAAACTGAGAAGTCTGAAAGTTGCTTAATTGTTTTTTTTATAGTCATGCATTAACACTAAATATTAGTTACTATTATAGCATAAATTTCATATACATGAGCAACAGCAATATGCATTTTATAATCATCTTGATTTCTTATTTTTACTGTGCTTCATATAGGAAGGGGGAAAACCTTGTTACTCATTTTTAGTGGGTTTATTTCAAGTTCAAATTTACTTAGGTTTATTCTCTATATGTGAGTCTCAAAAGAATATTTAGATGCTATGTTTGAATGTTTGTTTTCCCCCCAAATTCATATGTTGAATCCCACCTCTGAAGGTGCTGGTATTAGGAGTCTTTGCAAATTGACAGGTCATGAGGATAGAGTCCTCATGAATGAGGTTAATGCCTTTATGAAGAATCTCCAGAAATTTCCCTGGCCACTGTCTTATAATGTTACAGGAAAAAGATGGCTATGTAAGAAGCCAATCTTCACCAGTCTCCACTTTGCAGGTGGCTTGATCTTAGTATTTCCTGGATATAAATTAACTTGTTTATAAGCTACTTAGTATATCATATTTTGCCAGAGCAGCCCAAAAAGACTAACTAATACATTTTTTGAAAGATAAAGTCTAGTCTTCATTTTCTTAATTGCAAATAAGTGTCCTCCAATTATGTCTCCTTAGCCAACCACATTCTCAGGTGAGTGTGGCTCGACAAATCCCACTTACTTTTAACTTAATTTTAATCCCACTTAATTATTATGATAACTTCTAGCTTGTATTATTTTGTTTGTTTTTAGATTCCACACTTAAGTGACACATTGCAATATTTTTCATTTTTTGAATGGTTTAGTTCACTTACCATTAAACCCTCAAAGTTCATCAATATTATCACAAATTGTAAAATTTGCTTTTTGTTTGAAAGACTGAATAATGCATTTCATTATGTCCATAAATGTATAAGTATGTGTGTATATTTTTTCTTTTCCATTCATCTGTCAGCAGAAACTTAAATATTATATGTCTTGACTATTATGAATAATGCTGCAAAGAGTTGGGAATATAGTTATGTTTTTGAGATGATAGTTTTGTTTCCCTTGGATATATACCCCAAAATGGAATTGTTGAATCATAATTTTTATTTTTGTGAGAAATTTCCCTATTGTTTCCCATCGTGATTTCATTAGTCTGTTTTCCCACCAACAGTGCACAAGTGTTCCCATTTATCTTTTTCTCCACATCCTTTTCAGTGCTTCTATCTCTTATCTTTATATTAATAGATATTCTAACATGTGTGAGGTAATATTGATCTGCATGTGTCTGGTAAGTATGCTATTTCATGACCAAGGTTACCCAGGAACCCTAGATTATTAAGATACATGCTCTAAAAGAGGTCTAACCATCTGCCATACAAAACCAAAGAAAATAGGTTCTTATTGTAAAATGATTTAATAGAAATAGTGTGCATAGAGAGAAGACAAGGTATTTCTAATAATAGATTCCCAATAAAACCCCTAAGATTACCTATTCTCTCATGGTAAAATACCCAGCCAAACAGACTTGGCCCAAAGAGGTGCTGCTGAAGCTTGGAGGCTTGCCTAAGCCAAAGGTACTGTCTGGTGGGGAACTGGAAAAAACCCATTAAAAAAAAAAAAAAACACTGAAACCCAAAAGCAGCTAGGTAGATCCCAGACAATAGGACAGGAGATACTCAAAATTCAAAATCAAAGTGGAAGACAAGTAAATAGCTAACATTGTCTCTGGCAAGGACCATAAGCAGCCTCCTCACATGTGTTCACCCACACATCTCTTCTAAGGGTCTCTACATACCTCTTCTCCACATGGCTCCTTTAAGTTCCCAGTTGCAAGTTGAAGGCAGAGAAGCAAGAGATGGGACCTGCCAGTCATCTGTGCCAAATAGACATGCCTGGGTGCTCAGCTCCCTCCCTAGATCCCAGTAGAACCACAGCTCAGGAACTGTGGTTCAGGGCATACTGGGACTTGTGACTGCATTGTATGTGGAGGTGGGGAAAATGGTGCTGACATTTCATTGCTGATGCTTTCTTATACATTGGTCATTTGTATCTTCTTTCCATATCTTCTTTGGAAAAATATCTATTTGAATCATTTGCCCATTTTTAAATTGTTTTGTGTTTAAATACTTGAGTTGTAAAAGAAAAAAAAAATCATTGTCAAGATCAATGCCAAAGATCTTATGTGTTCATTTAAGAATCACATGACACAAAGCCTAAATAACTCTCAGTATAAAATTCTGGGAAAGATTCAGAGAAATGACAAATATTAAAAATTATAGGGCATGGTTATTTGGTGAAAGAGAGTAAGAAGCACTGATATTTAGGAGATGAAAAACACTAGAAATTATCCTGTTTATAGACACTAGAAGGGAAAAGGAAGTTAGGATAAGTTGACATGTAATAAGTGATTGTCCATTTGGAGAAGCTAAATGGATAGAAATTAGGAGAGAAGGAATGAAAGAAAAGCAGACGAAATTTTTTTTGGCTGGTAGACAAATAGGGGATGTGTTCAAGATGTTTGCAAAGTAACCCAAATTATGAGAACTTAGAACATCATGAAATTAGAGGCAGATTTTGCTGGAACTATAAAACTATCAGCATATAATATAATAATGAAGATCTAATTAATTGAACAGGAAATAGGGAAGAAACCTAGAATTTCATCTTACCCAAGAACATCTCTAAGTCAATAAGAATACTTTCCCTTATATTACAGCATCAGAGTTTCCAAAAGTGTGTGAATTATCTTTTACAAATTTCTGATTAAGGAATATTGTTGTGTAATTTAACAAGTTTTGATAGCATCAGTCTGTAAGGAAAGGTCATGAACCTCCACATCAAAGATACAATTGTGATGGCTTAGCTGGTCAGAGTAGAAAAAGGAATGAAAGAATGCCTGGTAAGTCCCTGCAGAGACTCTGAAACAGATTAATATTTTATACCTGAAATCAAAAGGTTTAAACTTGTGTTTTGTATATATTTAATACTATATATCTGATATTGGAAACAACCATTCATTGACTTCTTTATATCTCAGTTTCTTTATCAGGAAAATTGTTCTTGTGAAGATAAAGTAAGATGATTGAGATAAGAGTATAACCAAGGGAAAGAGTCAGACATTTTCCTGGGGTAGGAACAGGGCAAATAATGTCTTACGACAAAGAGTTTAATTATGCTGAGGACTAAAAATAAGTGAATAGGCATGCTTTGTTAAGTACAACTTATTGTACTTAACATTTTTTTCACTAATTAAGCATCCATGGAAGCAATTTCTTTAATTCTCTGGTGCCTGGTACAAAGGCACTGGACATACTGCAATTGTGGATTACTTGCGGCAATCATTTAAGAAGCATGAATCATTTAAGAATCATCAAATCAGGAAGGGTTGAACAAGATGCATGGAGGGATGCTGCAATGGACAAAGTGCTGTTCAATGAGTTATTATTCAAGTGAATCACCTCCCAATTATAAACAGTATTTTCAAATGTGTGATTTGTTACTTACAAACCTCAGAAGCTCTAATTTTATAAGCCCTTTTTATTAAGTGTATCATAGAATTTTTACTGCATCTCTTTTAAGGACTCTAATGTTAGAGATAGAAAATTATTCTATCACAAATTAACTATTCAGAAAGACTGCCTTCAAACATCTTAGGAAAATAAGAACTTAGAACCTTAGGTTCTTTCTTCAATTCTTTATTTTTGAGAATAATAAAGTAAGATTTTTGAAAGAGGACACAGTAAAAAACATTATTCAAGTGATTTGGAAAAGTATGAAATTTGTTTGAGAAAAAGTTTTTGCTTTATGAGCTACTTCTGTGGACAGAATCAGCATAGAAATTACCATGACAGAATACTATCAGGAATTTTAATCCAGGTAGTGCTACAACAGGGAGCATAACAAGCTAGGCATCCTTAAAGGGCTGACTCCTGAAGTCACCATTAGAAAGGGTATTTCTGTTGTTGTGTCCTAATATTTCAAATTTTGAATTGCTATGTGAGTCCTAGTTTTGCCGCATACTGAGTATCCTTGGGCAATTTGTTTAATTCTCTGGAGCTTGGTACAAAAGCACTGGACACACTGCAATTGTAGATGACTTGAAGCTATCATTTAAGAGATGCAAATCAGGAAAGGAAGTGCTTATTAAAAATAAATAAATACATAAGCAAGTAAAAGAAAGTTTATTTATTTGTATTGATTGCATATATATATATATATATATATATATATATATATATATATATATATAACAACAAAGAACGTTTATTTAAAGGGGGAGGAGCTCCTGCAGACTCCGAGGCATCAGCTAGCATAGTTCACTGACAACTTCTAATTATTTTTACAGTCAAATGCTTCTTCGTTCTTTAACTAGGCTGCAATGACCCCTAGAGGGTGTCTGTGAGGCACAGGTATTGCCAATTACCTATTCAAAAAGCATTGCAGAAGGGGGAGGGTGATCAGCAACCCAGCAATCTCACCTCTCAATTGACATCTGTGGGCATATAGAACCCTGATAAATCTTATCTCTCTCTCTCTGGTATAAATTAATAGTACTGCTAACTTGGAACTTTCAATACATCTGTTAATTATCCCAATTTAATTTCAGTTACTCCAAATCTTAGGAAGTGTTCAAATCAAAAAAAGAAATCAAACCATCTAAGACACTTAGGCAATTGACATACTATCACTTCCAGTGCTATAATGTAGAAAAATCTGACTGTGTTCAGTCTGCTTTAAATCACTGGGGTGAAAGAGAATGGCTGTAAACTAAAGAAGTCAGCAACAAGGTAGATGTTTTCAGGTGATATCTGAGACAGTATGGTCCTTCATCAGGTATGTCTATGAGGCAGTTTTTGGTATCAGTGCCTTATAAGGGGGCTCTGATTAAAAGGAATGCTTAAGGAAGGAACAAAAGTATTTCAAAAGGGTATTTTTTGCTTCCTACACAGTTCTGTTTTTCCACCTGTTTGAAATCATTGCTTTAAAGATTCCTTACAGCTGCTGCTGAGCTAGATGTTGGTTGATTAAGCTGTTCTCTGCATTAGGTTAAGCATCCAGCATGGAAAGCCAAGTGTATACCAACTCTATTTCTGACCTCAGGAAGATGCAATCCTATTTGGTGATAAAATTTACTGTTCACTTAGAATTAAACAGAAAAACGCCAATGTCCTCTAGTAGAATATTTCTATTTTTGCCAATCCAGTCATGTGCAATACTACATGAAGTTGGGTGGGGAGCTCCATCTCCATCCATAGTGGTAAAGAGAAAGAGCTGCCCCAGTTGGCATCACCTGAGAATTTGATAGAACTATAAATTTTGGGGCTGCATTCCAGTGTTTCTGTACTAGAAACTCTCTGAGGGGAGCCCAACAATATGTGTTTTAAGGAGTTCTCAATGCACACCAAAATGTGAGGGTCACAGGTTTACAGTGTCAAATAAAGTCCTTAACTGCTTGCTTTCATTTACAAGGAGTATAAAAGGGTCCTCTCTTGGGATGATGACAGTACAAAAAGCACATCCATGCTTCACCAGATCATTTTTATAAATATGCCATAAATTAAAATGTACCCAAATGGTGGTTTTGAAGGATTGTCTGAGGAATCCAATGTCCACAGCTGCTGTGACTGTCATCCCATCTTTGGTGGCTTTTTCTTGGTGTTTCACTAGCTCCAGACCAGCAATTTAAACTTAATCTGTTCTGTTGCCTTAGATTTCAAGAGGGTTAGAAGGTCCCCAGGGTTGTCCTCTGTGCATATAAAAGTCTATCAAGGTGTGGGTCAGTGGTATTCTTACATCTTCCTGGAAAATCTGACTTAGTGCTCTCAGGGTAAGTAAAGAATCAACCCTGCTCCATGTCTGATCTTTAGCTTATTTTGTGCTGACATTTTTACAACTGAGGTGAGGTAAAGCAGAAGAGACTGAAAACAAAACACTTTTTCTTCATGTGTGCTTTCTTTAGATTTGGTTTTAAATTTTTCAGTCTCTGCCAAGAGAGTAATTAGCGGCCCAGATAAAAGGCCACCTAAAACAAGTACATGTCTGCAATCAAGCATACATGAGAGAACTATAAATTTGATTAGAGTTACAAATAGTTTGATGGTCTGTATTTCACCTTCAGAAGATAGAACATTGAAAGGAAATTTTAATGAGAGAGATCATGGTTTTTATCTCCATGTCACCATCAATCATTATATTTCAGAGGCTAATGTTCAGAGTTTCTTGAGAATGAGGGAGAGAATTTTAAAGGCATAATTTAAAGAAAGCCCCTTGGTGAAAAGAATGTTGTTTTATTCCATTCCATGTTCAGGAAAAAATCTTTCTTGATGCCTTTTTACTTATCCTCACATTACATAAACAGCAAGAATCACTAAGAGTAAGAGTGCCTACCAATGAATGCTAAATGGTAAAGTTTTAAAACAATATATTAAAATATTAAGGGACATCTAGGTATTTTTTTAGAAATGTTCTCTTTGCAAAGGAGAAAACAGGGAGAAATATTTGCTTAAGGTTTTGGAAAGTGGATCCTTGTGTGTCTGGGTTTCAGAGAATGTTGTTGTACCCAAAGAAGAGTCTGAGAGACAGCATCAAATCAAAGATTGGAGTCCAAGTCCAACAGAGGCCATGCTGGATAGGAAGGGATGAGAGGAACAGAAACAGTGGCAGTGGGTTTACAAAATACTGGGGATAGAATGTCCAAGAAATCCCCTGAAAAACTGGGATCTGGGAAAGGAGTCAACTGTGAAAATGAAATGACTATTTTTCTAGGATAGAAGAAGACCACTACAAGTGCTACATGAATTCAGAGAAACAGCATTTGAATTAGTTATTATTTACTAAATTGGATAGTACATTAATTTGTGAAACCCTGAATTTGGGGACAGTATCAAAAACAGTATCTGAACTCCAGGGAGCTTGCAGAGTAGTTAGAAAGATTGTGTAAATACTTGTAGGTCACATGCCAGACTGCAGACTTAGTGTTCAATAGAGTTCAATCTCAAAGTCTCCATAAAGTTTTGAAACTGATAACATCATTAGTTTTTTTAAGACTATAAAAATTGAGTAAGTGACAATAAGCTGTTAGAATTTCCCTCAAAAAGTAATCTGGAAAAACATACTGGAGTTCTAAAATGGAAAATTAACATTTAGAGATTTAGAAATAACTTGATGATTGATGTTATCAAAGAGTATGTGAATTAAAAACAGAGCTTGAATGAAAAAGATAAGCTAATTTTCTAACCCTTTGAAGAAAATGGTCCAAAATTTCTTTAAACCATCGCTGTTTATCATGGTTTCCTATCTAACTGACATTTATTATGATATATTACTTATTTTCCAGTGAAAAAGAATATCACATTCTTTAAAAAATTACTGAGTTAAATAGTAGTATATTATATTCTGAAAATCCTTGTGTGGATTTTAGAACCCAAGAGGCCAAAACTCACCACAGATCCAAATAGTCTCTTCAGCCTCTCATATGGATATATAGCTACCATTCTTTACCTTTACCATTATGTCTAAAGTGCATTTTAAACTAATCATGTCCACATATAAATTTCACCTAATTCTCATCAAATTTTCCCCTCAGTACTTCAAAGCTCAACAAATGTCTAAATGATCTTTTTAGTTCCTTAGCACAGGAAAACAGTAATATTTGTGTTCCTCTCTCACACAAATTCAAGTCTAATTTTTCAGATATATTGTTGATTCCAGCTACATAATTTGTTTAGAATCAGTCCATTTTTTACCATCTGTACTGCTCCCAACCTTGGATAAG
>PVHY01025244.1:0-18567 GCA_004024945.1 Uropsilus gracilis | reverse complement strand
TGGTGGTAACATAGGTGTATTTGTATTTAGAAGAGCAATCTACGTGTATGCATATATAGATATCAAATTTCTATGCATTTAGAGTTGTCTACTGTATAGAATAAGTATATAATTAGACTTCAAAAAAACTTAATAATAGTTTATAATTATCCTGTAAAGCAAGGGCTATAGGTAACTGAGTGGACATGGCACAAGGCGTTAGAGGATCAAACGTTCTTATTGGCAGGGCATTCCATTCATGACTTCAATTAGTGGTAGGCGATAAAGATCTCCCTTGGTTTGCTCATTCTTTCATTTCATATCTGTTGAGCACATACTCTGTGACAGAGATTATACTAACCACCTCGGATAAAACACCAAGAGAGTTTGAGTCCCTGACCTAATGTTATTATTGCTCCTCCCATTCCTGGGATTGTCAGTTGCATCTAACATCTATAAGACACAGGGGCTGATACAGGAGAGGGAAAGCATGGCTTCTGCCTTCAAGGATCGTGTACTTTGGCAGAAGAGTTAAAATTTGTCTATTAATACTTAGGATATGAGACTTGTGATAAGTGAGAGAAGTACAGGTTTCTGCCTGACCATGGAGAAGGGATCCAATTGAGGGAGCTGAAGAAAACTAGTTGAAGAAAACTACACAGAGTAATTAGTATTTTGTTTGAGCCCTAATGAGTAGGTTGGCATTGATGAGGGGTTGGTGAAAGCTTTTTTAGGTGGAGAGTAGAGAGTGGGAAAAATACAGGATCTATTTGAGATAACATGAAGGGGGAATTGGGAAATAAACTTGAAATGTGTTTGGGAAGGTTTGACTGTTGCATTTAAGAGATGACTTTATAGCTAAAGAGGGCATTCTCCTGTACACCCTCATTGTAAAGAGACTTGGTGGTTTTGTGAATGGGGCATATTTCCATCTCCTTGACCCTAGTTTGAATTCTCACATCTTATCAACTCATGGCTCTCCCTCTTCCCCTTTTGTTCCCTCTTCATCTTCTTCCATATATCCACAGTGGTGAATGAGTGACCCTAGAAAGTAAGGATAATGGTAGAGTTGCCCCTATCCTCCTGAGCTCATCCATGTATGATCACTGAGAAATTGTACCCTTAATTCTTACTAAGAGTCCAACCACCAAACATGGCAAGACTGGTGTAACCCTTTGCAAGCAGCCTGATAAACAGTGTCCTTCCCCAGTAACCACATTTCACCATTCTTTGACCCAGTTCCCTCATTTTAAAATTTCAGGTCAGTATCACACCTATCAGAGGGTCATCTTCTTTTAGATATTTCTCTTCAGTTAAGCTGCTTTTAATCAGTTTAACTTATTTTCTTATTAATGTATTTATAATTTTAATTTTTTGATGGAAGTATGATTTACATGCAAGAGTCTGTCCTATTTAGTATATTTATTCTGACATGCTTGAAAACAAGTATATATCTTTTATCATATACAGTGCCCCAACTTATCACCTCTAGAAGTTCTCTCTCTCCCTCCCCTTTTTTTTTGATGCAAATATTTAACATAAAATTTACTCTCAAGAAGATGTAAAGTGTAAAATACAATATTGTTAACTACAGGAAAGAGTTCTGTACAGTAAATCTCTAGGACTTATTCATCTTCTTTAAGTAGAAGTATATATCCCTGTATTCAAGACTTCTCCAATACCCTCTCCTCCAGTCCCTACTCCCTGCTTCTATGAATTTGACTATTTTAGATTCCTGATAAAAACAGGATCATGTAGTAATTGTTCTCCTGAGTCTGACTAATTTCATTTAGCATAATGTCTTTAAGAAATCATTGCCAAGGTCAATGTCAAGATTTTCCCATAGATTTTCCTTTAGGGTTTTTCGGTCTCTTTAAACATGAGATAGTTTCAGGTTTTATGTTTAAAGCTCTAGTCCACTTTGAGTTACTTCTTGTGTAGTGTAAGATAAGTATCCAAATTCATTCTTTTGCATTTGGAGATCCAGTTCCTCTAACACTCTTTAGTCAAGAGGCCATTCTTGGTCACAGTTACGTATTCTTGGCCTCCTTTGATTTACTAATGAGGCTTTTGCTCTAGCTTTACTTTGAGACTGTACTGAACAAGTGCTCAGCTTTTCCTGTGGTCATCTGTACTTCTGACGTTGGCAGACAAAAAAAAAAAATCTTTGCTTAACCTCTCTTCTCCCCTATTCCAAATACTCTTGTTCCAGGCAGTCTGAGTACATTGCTGCCACTAGATTTATTTACAGAGCATCTTACTTGAATGACCTTCAATATCTGTAGCCAAAGCCTGCCAACCCAGATTCTTCATGAATCCCCCTTGCCGCAAAAAGTTTACAACTGGGAGCCTTTTAAAAAATCTACTCTAGTGCACACATTATAGTGATAGAGCTGTTGAGTAGCTGTAAAGCACCTAGTTGGCTCTAGAGGTATGCAAGTTGTTCAATAAATAGTACTGTTATTATCATCTGAAATTTCATATAGTATTTAGGTATGAAGTATTTATCTCTTGTGTTTGATCTCAAATATATTTCCATCCATGTCTGTACAGTGCTCAAGACAGAGCTCAATACCCCACGTGTATTTTCCCATAGTGCTTGGGATCCTGCTAAGGATATAGTAGACAGTTCTCAAAACTTGAATAATGACATATGATATCTGCAACTTTGCTAGCTTGCAGCAATTTTGTTTAACAATTAGGGAAAGACAAATTAATAACAAATGACTAAACCAAGCATGGAGATTAGCTAAGAACTCTCAGTTTTTGTGGTTACCCTATTTCCCATTGTATTGTACAAAGATTTGGCAGTAAAATCAAATAAATAAAGTTACTCTCTTTCCCTGAACTGGTAGTTTAAAATCTGGTCAAATTCTTTCTCTTATGTTAGTACATCCAACCAGATCTACCCTTAGAATATTAGTCATGAGGTGATGATTGGGGGATTCCACAATTTTTTGTCTTATGTCTAAGGGAGAGAGGGGGGGAGGGAATGAGAGAGAGAGGGAGAGAAAAAAAGATGAGAGCATACTCTGTCTGGTTAGTAAAATTGCAGTGACTAGCCCCCAGGGGCTCTCTGCTAGGAAGTGACTGAAGGATGCTTCAGGAAATCTAAGTGATTCCATCACTACAGAGTCAGTGGTCCTATGAGGGAGCATCAAACTGTTTCTCAGATCCCCAAACTGGAAGTTCAAGTGGTCTCCTCTTCCTTGACTCTGCAAGGGATACTCATGGCATGAATTATGAGGTGTCAGCTTCTCCTTTGTGGAGAGTAACATTTTTCTCCATAGCAGGATACGATACATAATATGCTAACATGAGCTGGTAAAATATAACACTGAGTTCATTAATAGGCTGTGTGATGTTCAGTATAAACAGAAAAATTATATTTGGTGTCAGCTATTTGGTACAGATAGGCGGAGGTAACAGCTGGAGTCAGTTCTGTGTGCATACAGCACCATCAGTATCTGAGGCATGAAGTAAGTAAACGCCTTTCAGTTTATTTCTAATCATGGCTCTTCTCCCCCCCACACACACACACACTTTTTTCCCTTAACTAGTGTTTGAAGCTGTAAAGAAATTGATAAGATGTACTGTAATAATTGTCTTGATTTCATATGAATTATGAAAAAAGAACCACATGGGAACAAAATGAACAAACACTCATGATGTAATTGGATTTGCATCCTGTTGACCTAATTTACAAGGAATATTCTAGTCTAAGAACTCATTTTCCACTTATCCTGCCTTTCAACCAGTCCTTTGATGCCAGAGAATGGACTCCTCCTTCTCCAGGTGATTTACGTATAGTGCCAGACGTACTGATACACATGGAGTGTAGTCAACAAAGACTGACAAAATTCCTGTTACCAACACTCTCATAAAGAAAAACACTCCTATAGATTACTTGTCATAACTTGTGTTTTCCTTTAAAGGAGAATATAGAAATTGAAAGTGGGGTGTGACTTTTGATGAGTTCTTTATTATGATCAATTCTTATCAAGATGTAAATTTTTGTATGACTTCATCCAGTAGATAGGTGCTTGTGATATGAAACTGGCTTTGAAAATAAGTTTTGTGTGACACTATTGTGCAAAAATTGCACTTACTGGCCATTTTTGGATATTATGTTAGCAATGTTATTCCTTCCCTAAGTTTCCCTGATATGCATTTGAATTGAAAGGGAAAAACAACTACTTCACACTTAATATAACATTGGAGGTTTTATCCTCATGTGGCAATTCAAGGCCAAGAAATTGATAGAGGTACATAATAGACTCCTCACAATAGAGAAACTGCATTGTGAGAAAAGTACTAATTTGTGGTTACATCAATTTTAAATCTATTTTGCCTGCTAAGAAAGAGTATTTACTTAGTATCTAACTAGTAAATATATTCATATTTTTTCCACTGCTGGATCTAACCTTTAAGCAGAGATGAAGTAGCTTTATCGGTCATAGCTTCTCATGTTGTTGTTGAAGACTTTCTTATTTGTGTTGCAGTATACTTGGGGTGTCCTTGCTGTTTTTCACATTGTGTTCTCATAGCATTTGTTTCAAAGAAATGATATTCTATCAGGCTTTTTCAACCTTTTAAAATGCGTGGCATCCTGTTCATTGCCAAGTTCAAAGTATGTGTTCTAAGAGTAGTTCTCATACTTACATAAGCCTCAGAGTTACCTGGAGCTCTGGTTAAATCACATGTTACTGGGCCTTCCAGAAGCCTGATATACTACATCTGGATCTGTCTGAAAATGTACGTTTTTAACAAGTGCCCAGTGTGATGATGGAGATGCTGGCGAGGAACCTCACTTGAGAACTCCCGTGTTGCAGGGTAGTGCCCTGAGAGGCTAAGTACGCATTGTGTGCATTGTTTTTCCTGAAGCTGCTGTAATAAGTCACCACAAATTTGGTGACTTAAAACAGCGCAAATTTACTCTCTTACAGTACTGAAGGTCAGAAGTTCAATAGCAAGAGTTTCACTTGTCTAACATCTAGAGGCCAACGGGGCTTCTTTCTTGGAGGGGGGTTTGGGGGAGAATCATTTCCTTGTCTCTTTTGGCTCCACGGGCAGCTGCCTATGTTCCATGGCTTGTGGCCACTTTCTCAATCTTCAGAGGTCATCACTTCAGTCTCTGCTGTGTCATCATGCCACCTCTCTGTCTCCCTCTAATAAGGAAACTTATGATTATGGTGAGGTTCATCTGGATAAATTAGGATAATATCCCTATCTCTAAATCCTTATCTTAATTGCATCTGCAAAGTAGCTTTTGCCATATAAGGTAACACCACAAATTTCAGGAATTAGGATCTGGAAATCTTGGGGGGGGGGGCATTATTCAGGCTACCTTTGCTCAGAAGGCTCCTGGTCTTTCAGAAGGCTTTCATTAGTAAATCCAGAGGGAAATGCCACTTGGCACACTTAAAAATTAGTGTCATTTTATGCTGCTTCTTCTTATATGAAACTAGGTCATCTGTTTCTGCAATAAATGTTGTCATTTCATTGTATTTAAAAAACTTATTAGGAAAATAACCAAGTTTTATAACAAGAATTTGATTTTCATTAAGATCTGGTGTTGCACAGAATCAGAAGTTTTCCTATGGAAGGTTCACATATTTCTCATTTGTAAGAGCTTATAGATGACAAGATCTGCTCATAAGTATATCTGACATCGGGTAGCACCTGATAAAACACTGTAATGGTGATACAAATAGACTCTAAGATTAGAGAAGGAGGGAGCTATTTGGTCAAGGTTCTCAAGGAAGTCTGAGCTAAGGATGTGGTGTTGAGGAGGAAGATGAAAGAGGCTAGTGAAGATGAGTAAAAGAGGAAGAGCAGAAAATGATAGGGCTAGAGTGTGATATTGTGTGTGTGTGTGTGTGTGTACACGTGCGTGTGCAGAGGAAGAGGTATGATATTGAGGCATGTATTAAGGAGAGAGCTAAGTGGACAAAAGTCATGACTGTTAGATGAAATACATGGTTTCTGTTTTGTTAAGAAAGAGCAAAGAGTTGAAACAGGCAATTGAGGTAGCATTGGGAAAAGGCTGGATGTCACAATCTGAATAATAAAGCAGAAATTATTCAGATAGCAAAAACGGAAGCAGGGAGGCCCATGCTTGCCTCACTAGCCCATGTCCATGGCATTGACCATGGTTTGGTGAGAGTGGACTCCAGTGTGTTCCAGCATTTTGTGTCAGGAAAGCATCAAAATATTGTCAGAAGGTCAAATTCAGAGGTGTAACGCATTTCTGTTTGTTATGTAGCTTATCAAATGCTTGAAGAGGAATCTTAAATTTTCAAGAAGCGCTAAGCAAACGTTTCTTTGTATTTCAAGGTTCGTTCTAAAAGGTGAAAGTAAAAAATAAGTTTTTAAAATTATTTCTTTTGCTTCTTTTTTCAAGAGAATGACTATTCCCTGGCAAGAAATGTAGCTGTTGCTATTGTGGTCTTCTCTGCAGGAGTAGAAAGCACCCATTTTTATTCTTTCCATTTAGTGGCATTAAGTAGCAGGGGGGAAAATCCAGGGGTTTCCAGTGAGGTTAGTAAATAGTCCCTAATGGAGAAATAAAATCTGCTTTTTTTCAAGAGTTAATGCTTAGAGCATAATAAAATAATTTTAAAATATTCTTTGGTTCTGTGATATTTAGAGAAAAGAAGACAACTTACTTTAAGGAGATGAGGAAGGCTATTCAGCCTCGTCCTGAGAATTTTCAGCTAAGTCATGTACTGTGATGTTTAATTGATCTCCCTGCCCCTTTGAGGTTTGTGTTGTTACCCCATTTAAAAGGAAAGGAAACTGTCTTCAAAGAGGTTTAATAACCTCAAGTAGCAGGGCTGACCTTCAGTTCTACTTCACATGATTCTTCGCCCACATTTGTCACTGTCAAATGGTATCTCTTAGCAAAAAAGATACTCATTCCCACTGTTCAGTCAGATCCTAAAAAGTAAACCTAGTCACTAATATTATACTATGTCTTAATGTGGATATTTTATGGCAGGAAAGATGAGAGAGCAATGATAAAATGCAAGAATACTTTTAGTTTTATAAGTATTTAATTTCTACTGAACTTATATAAGCATCAGATTTCTAGAACTCCTATTTATATATTTTCAACTGAGACAAGCCCATGAAAGTAGAACACTTTACTTTGTAAAGAGAGAGAACAGCTTCTCTCTTCCTCCTCTCCCCATGTCACAAATCTGTTTGCCAGTGCTAGACATAAATGATATCACCCTTTCCTGACCTGACCAACTCCTACTGATTACTTAAGTCTTTATTAAAGTTTCTGCATCCTTTTCCCTTCCTCTCTCCCCTCAGTGCTACCCATCCTAAGTCTCTGTTTCCCTGTCCCCACCCCATAACAACCCGTGTTCCTGTAGTAGACTCAGAAAAGCTTACCTATGTGATTCCCCACTTTCTCTATGCACTTCAAGGGCAATTCCTGAAGAAAATACTAATAATTTGTTGCCAAACCACATTTGTCCGTGAGGTAGATGACTTTAAAATGATGGCTGCATCATGCTAGGTAAGGAATATGGCTAAATGAGACAAATTTCAAAACTAAAGGGAAAAAAGTGAATATTTAACTTTTCAAAAAGGAACTGCTACTCCAAACACTAATGTTTTATCTGTTTACTTTAATTCTGACAGTTGAGGGGGATAGCTAGTTAACACCAAGGAAACACTTGTTCATTTGGGTACAACATGAAGTAGATCCTGATTGCCTCTTTTCCTGCAGACTTTGGAGTTCTTATCTCATGGAGGGGGCAAGGGAGACAGGAGCCACAAAGGTCTAGGAAATCTAGTAGGCTCTGGTAGACCTGGTAGAGAACCAATGAGAGAACAGTGTCCTCTGCTCTATTATCATGTTTGTCTCTTCACCTCCAAATCATAGCCAAGGTTCTTTTTTTTTTTTTCCACCTTCAGTTTATTTCTTTTTTTTTTCTTTATTTATATTTAAATTTCACATCATTGTAATCCCAGGGATTTATACCCCCTTCCATTCCCCCCACCACCACCACCTTTGCCTCCTGCTCAAAGTTGAGTGCTTCAGTTTGGTGCTTAGCTTGTTTTGACTTTTCCTCAAGGCTTTTATTTTTTCACTATATCCCATATATTAGTGAAACCATTTGACTTGTCTTTTTCTTTTTTATTTGTTTCGGCTAATATGATTATTTCTTACAGCCTTCTCTCCTACTACAAACAGTGAGAATGATTCCTCGGTTCTTAACTCCTTTACATTTTTTTCCTACCAACAATATTTATATTTAAAAAAATTTTTATTGAAGTAACATTGGTTTATAGCATAATGTAAGTTTGAAGTGTAGAGTATCATAGTTTTATATCTGTACAGAATACATTATAAGCACCACTGAAAAGTCTAGTTTCCCTCTATCACAGCAAGGTTGACTCACTTTAACCTTTTTCCCCACTCCCCAAGTTCCTTCTTTAAATGAAAAAAATCCAACTCCTGAAGCACTAAAGCATGACTGGTTAGTTCATAGAGAGATCCTGGGTTATTTAAAGTACCTTCCCCCTGCCTCTACTTTTATATCCCACAAACACTATCTGACTGCTTTCATCCACTTCCTCTGACTTTGAGTGATTTTTGAATGAGGGTTTGCCAGACATATGTTCACTAGTTCTGTGCTGATGACAGCTCCATGGTACATTTATGCTCTTCAGTTATTATGAAAATCTCTTCATGGGATTTTTGTACAATTTAAGTTTGCATTTTTGTTTTGCTTGCTACCAAATGAAATCACCTTTGTAAAAGCAACAACAATTATTCATTGCCTCATACTCCACTTTTATTATCACTATCACTCTTCTTAAACAATATAGAGGTAAAATTTTTTTCCTTTGCCTTCAGGATTATGAAAGTCGTGTAGATGGGGTTGGGATGGATGAGTGGGCAGGAGTGAAGAGTAGTTTGAGAAGATGGGGTGAAAGGGAAATGAAGGTAATAGGGAGAGAAACTTCTGTTTAAAAGAATGTAGATCTTCTTGGGAGGCAAATGTTTAATCTGTGGTGTAATTTTTCTTAAATGATGATAATTAGACTTGCAAACTATCTTATATATAGCGATACTGGGATGACTAAAGAGAAGAAATTTGACTTGTGATATTTTACAGTGATGCAATTTTGCATAGTAAGCCCAGTTCTATTTTTGCCTAGTTTTCATATCTTATGAAGGTAGCACTTGCTCATCTTCCATCTGAGGACCATCTGAGAGGGCCAGGCATTATGTTTTTTCTTCCAAAGTGGTCACTCATGTTCAGGTTAACTCTCTCCTCCGTAGCTTTTACAAAATAAGAAAGGACCATCTGAGAGGGCCAGGCATTATGTTTTTTCTTCCAAAGTGGTCACTCATCTTCAGGTTAACTCTCTCCTCCATAGCTTTTACAAAATAAGAAAATTAGCTTTATGAACTAAAGGGAATAATGGACATATTTAGTATTTTAAAAATATTTATTCTCAGGCAGATCTAACATATCTAAGACCTGGTACTGTTTTCAAATATATACCTTTTGAAAGAAAGGCTAATATCCCAGTTATCAGGTAAATTATAAAACAGTCATGCTGATATAGTGATTGATACTTTATTATATGGTAACACATTCCTATGTAATTTAATGTATTTTACAAATCTCCTTTTTGTACATTACCTCACTTTGTTCTTCCCTAGCTTCACAACCCCCACATAATTAAACCTGTGTAAGACCTGCAAAAAAAGTGGTTGTGACTGTAAATTGCAGTCACACAGTCACACTTGCTGACAGGCAGTGATAATGCTAATCAAATAAGAGACCTTGATTTGGGAAAATCAGTCATTGGATAATCAGTGAATCTGCAGCCAGAAATGTCATTAACTTGAAATTTTTCACTCATTGCTGTCAGTTGACTCCTGGATTTCGCCTTTGTTCAAGTTGACAATCCAAGCATTGTCTCTAGCATTAAAATACCAGTCATAGATAGGAACAAGTCTATATATAGCTAACATACTTAATTTCAAGAGCTGGATGTTAATTTAGTTACTAACTCATTGCTTAATCACGGACATCTGGACACCATGATCTTAGCTTGGATCTTTTGTTTAAAATCTGAAAATTCAACACATTTAATAAACTACATAATCCACTAATAATTTCAAATCCTAAATCCTACTGCTAAATAAGTAAATTGAAGTATTATTTTAGAAAGAAAAGGATAGTGAATCGGTAGTTGTGTTTCTAACCATTCTTATGTTAGTTGTGATTCAAGTTAAAGTGGAATGAAACATGCCAGTTACAGACCTGGTGTGAAAATGTGTATTTTTGCAGTTTTGAACTTGTACCCCCCAAAGATGCAACAATGTAAACCAAAACCTCAATAGACATCAAATTAAAAAAAAATAAACCTGAATATTTATAAATAGGTGAAATGATGGGTGAGACTTCTAGAAAACAAAACAAGCCCTGATTTGTTGCTGCACAAGTAGCAACAAAAAATGTCTAGGAAATCCCTCCTCACCAGTAAAGCACATTGGAAGTTTCTTTAATCTTTCTGAAAGGAACCCCCCCCTCTCCTGTCTCTCTCTGTCTGTCTCTCTCTCTGTCTCTCTCTCTCTCTCTCTCTCTCTCTCTCTCTTTCTCAGCTCGCATTCTTTAGCACACTTTCAGTTTTGTTCCTTTTAAGAGTAAATTAGAAGTAGCATTGGAAAGTCCCTGTTCTTACTCTTGTC
Organism: Uropsilus gracilis; assembly: GCA_004024945.1. Taxonomy (NCBI): domain Eukaryota; kingdom Metazoa; phylum Chordata; class Mammalia; order Eulipotyphla; family Talpidae; genus Uropsilus; species Uropsilus gracilis. The sequence continues at coordinate 7,862 of PVHY01025244.1, read as the reverse complement.
CAGGTGGCTATGCTCTCTTTTCTCCATTCTTCACCAGCAATATCCACAGACATCTTATTTCAATAGTCTACCCTATATGCTGTATATTCAATACATGAAGAAAATAATATGCACATGAAGTCTGGTTTCTTTAAAGGTAACTGGGAAATAGCAAAATCAGATAGGAGGAAAGTATAAATGAAAGAACATTCTAAATAGCAGTACTATTAGAATTAAAATCATTTAAAGGTTTCCAAATCATTTGGAGAAAAAAATGGAAATATAATTATTCTGCTTATCAACAACTCTTTACTATAAAATGGTTTCCTGAAGGGATGAGACTTAAACCGCAAACTACACCCCCGTTCACCACAGACACCAATCCGACTGACTCCTCCACTTTTAATAACGGGGGATTTTTTCAGCTGGTTGAATCTGACACAGATAATGGCCATCTTGATTGCATACAGAAACTAGTCATAAAACAAGGACATTCATATGTAGTTGGAAAAAATTTCCCCCTGCAGTACAAAGAAGGATTATAGTTTTTCTATGAAATAAGATTTAAAAACCTCATCTTAAAGTTACATGGCCTGCAGACCTTTTGTGGCATGCTGTACTGCTTTAGTAATCCTAGATATTTGTGAGTTATTGCTTTGAATTATTTCTTATATCCTTAGTCCTATCACTACACATGGTTACTTTAAATCTTCATCATTGCTATTTGGCTCTCCCAGTTTGTATCACTATTCTAGGCCATCTCTTCTGTGAACTACTGCAGCACAGAAATTGTATTTGATGCCAGCAAAGCTAACAACTATGAGAGTAAAATTCAGCCAAAACCAATAAGTAAATTGGAACTTACAAATCCCTGTCTTAGCAATATGCCCTGGGACTTGGAAAATATTTCTCTTTAATAAATGGTTAGAAATCATCTGCTTAGAAATGGTTGTCAGATGGCCTCTTTTGGCACCCTGTAATGTTGGAAAGAAAAGGATGCTGTATGAGTTGATTCTCACTATCAGCTGTTCTGAACAGTGTCTTTTTTTCAATATATATTCCCAGTGAATTTTCAAGTGGAAACATTTGATTTTAAATTACGAACCTTTTAAACTCATAGGTTCATTTCTTTGTACAGCTAAGAATCAAAAGACATCAGAACCCCCAGAAAGACATTGCAAGTTGATACAATGATGTCACATAAAATGTTAAATAAAATGATTGAAATGAATTTTGTTTTCAATCATGGAATAATATTGCTAAAATCAAGGTTATAGGTGCTATCATGACCTGGCTATACGTTTTTAAATATATGCTATTAAAACATGTAGGCAAGACAGATGCATATAAATGTATCATGTTGGCCATATCTGCAAAGTCAGCTCTCAGTTCTGGTCATCAGTTAGTGAGGGAATTTTATGCATCTACCTTTTGGGTATCATTTTGCGTAACATATCTTCTCGTTGTCCTTGACCATTCAGATAATTTCCATAGATTGACTGTTGTAAATAGTACCATGATAAGACTATAGGAATAGGTATATCCCTTAATTCATTTATATTCTCTTTGAATTGTCTGCTTTTTTCCTTTTTAAGCATATTGTACATTATCTCTAAATACTATGGTATTGCTCACATGACAGATTACAAATGTGGGTTCCCAGCCCAAGCTACATAACAGGCTACTGGACTCTTGCCTGTGTACTGCCCCAGGTCTCTGTTAGATTTTTCAATCCATTCTGAGGAATCTAGCAGGAGTGTGGTTGGAAGGCTGAGTACTGGGATCATGAGTACAAATTGCATGATCAGAACTTGAAATGTCTTGTCCATTCTGATATATATACCTTCTACCATGGCCTGGCACTAGAGGTGGAGCCAGTGGAAATGATCTTCTCTTGGAGTGATTAAACATTTATGGGGACCACTTTCTGATGCCTCTTCATCCTGACACAATGTGATTGATAACTGGATGTTAGTCTTCTGGTCCCACCATCACCACCACCTCTGCAACCCAGAGTTAGGGAACAAGTGTTCCTTTACATGGGATTAATATACTGCTATTAGAACAGACCTGAACCTTGCCAGAAAGCAAAGCTATTACGTGGTAAACTTTTGTAATTTTGTGATGGGTCCTTTATAACTTTAAACTGACTGGTGTAATATTATGAGGTATAGACAATACTGCACTAACTGGCAGAATTGGTCTACCAGACAGGAGTCTTGGTTTTGCCATTTACTAAATGTGTGGTAATTACAAGCTTCTTAACTTCTCTGTGCCTCAGTTTTTGTCTTTATAAAGTTAAACAACTGTACCAACCTGAGAGCTGTATACGTTTAATGATTAAATGAGCAATGACACTGAAGTTTATACCGACTACAAATAGTAATATAAATATAATAAAAATAATTGTGTACATCAAATTTTAGGATCATATGTAGGACTTTGAGTCCTCTGTGGCCTTCATCTTGACATGATGGAACATTCTGAACCATTTTCTAAGAAATAGTCTGGCATTCTTTCTGATTACTTCCTTACTCATGTCAAATTGTAGGTGATCTTCTCCGCCTCTGCTCTGTGCTAGGCCTTTGTCCCTCCACAGAATAGGAAACTGTGGGTGAAGCATGGCAGCCTGCATGGGCAGACGCAGAACCAATTCCAAAGATCGGTCATGTTCATGTTCAATGTCCTGTTAAAGATGCAAGTGGAAGAAAATTCAGGGATGATTGTGTGAGTAACTAGTGTGGATTAAATGTTTGCATCTTTACTTGACACTATGCTAAAATTTGTATGTGTGTTAGTTCCTTTATTTCTCACAAACCCCAGTGGAACAGAAAAGGCAACTGAGGCCAGAAAAGTTAATCAATTTACTCAGGTTCTTGTAGTAAATGGTGTATGTGTCTGTAGGGGTTGGGGGTGCTGTGTGGTGGTGGTGTTAGGGTAATCATCATTTAAACTCAGGTCCCAGAACTGTGTTATTAACCAGAAAGGGCCAGACCTCTAGATGAACTGACCCCTGCAGAAGTGCTTTGAATTATCTTTGGTGTGTTGCCATCAGCTCTGTTGGGATTATTGTGACAAGTCTTAGGTAGCCTGTCATGGTGGAAATGATGGGACTAACAACAGGAAATTCTATGTTATACAGTATCTTCTTGGTAGAGACTCCTAGGAGAAATTTCTGTCCATTCTTAATAACTAAAATAGGTAAAGTTGCTGCACAAATTATTTCTTGGACCTTAGCCATAGAGAGAAACCCCTTTTGAGTTGATAACCAGAAAGCAAATAATCATATTTGTAACCCACACTTGGATGTCATTTTGGTTTTGTTACCCTTGCCTTCAATCTGCCACTATCTTTGTTGTGCTTTTTATTTCATTCCGTGTTCAAAGGAGTCATCTTAAAATTCAAAAATGTACATAAAAATGTTCAAATAGTGTAGAAAAGCATAAAATGGAAAAGACTTTCCTCCTCCCCATACCAATTTTTTTTTTTGAGGCTAGCTCTTGCTAGTTGCCCAGAGAACCACAGACTCTTGTTACTCTGGGGTACCCTGGACTCAAGAGATCCCCAGCCTCAGCCTCCCAGATAGCTGGGATTACAGGTGTGCACCACCACACCCAGCTATTTTTTGAGACTAGATCTCACTATTGCCCAGGGTGGGTCTCGAACCCGCAGACTCAAGTAATTCCCTGTCTCAGCCTCCTGTTTTAGGCTTGGGATTAAAGCAGCACACCACCTCGGCCAGCTACCCATACCAATTCTTACCACTAGTTCTTTCTAGAGATGAACCTACTTCTTGTGTATTTGGAAGATATTTTATGCATGGTTTAAACAATAGAATCATGCAAATGTGCATTGTTGATAACATTACTTTTTATTTAAAACATTTGGTACTTTAATTCGAGAAAGTATCACAAAATGTATAATAGGTACTATTAACCCTACTCACTATTTTTCACATCTTAAATATATGCTGTATTAACACTTCTTTTGGTATCCTATCCTAGTAGTATTATTTTACTATTTTACTTGATTTATTTTAATCACCTGAGCTATGATTAAGTGTGCAAACCGGGATTAGGAGTAGTTATTGGTGCCTGGCATAATGACTAGTGCTGTGTGAGCATTCAACTTATAATTAAGACCCCAATATAAATCTCTAAAAAAGAACATCTGCTGAAGAAATGAATACCATTTTCTTTATAGCGATCATTAAAAAAAAATCCAACATAGAGCCTGAGTATTGCATTATGACACACATCGAGAAAAACAGATTATTTCCCACTTAATAGTGAAGAAAATGCAGATGGAATAAGAATGTGGAAGCGCTCTGCTTGGAGTGGGCCTATGCTTTCTTTAGCTAACAGAACAAGTGCATGTAGGGTATTAAATAATTTTGGAACTTAAATGAAAATTCTGTACATGTTTACATAACTGAAACGAAAAATTCACTCAATGCAGCATTCAGTATACATCCACTGATCAGTATCTAATTATAGAACTCTGGGTTAAGTTTTGAAGCACTGCAATCAAGTTACAGATTTTTGCCATGTAGACAAGAAGATCTAGAAGCAGGCAACAAACTTGGGGGCATGGTATCCTGGGGCTGAGCATAGAAGTTGAGTTTGTTTGCAGTCAAGGTAATCTGGAGTGTTTCTTACTTAACACCAGCGTTTCTGGGGTGTATGTGTCTGGGAGGATGCAGGTATTACTCAAAAAAAGAAGAGGAAAGGAGAAGCCAAATTATATCTGTTTAGTTGTATCTTAATAATGAACCGCACTAGAAAAATACTTAAATTTGTTGTTATTGATGTCCTTAATTATATTTTTAAATTAATTGAAGATTAAGAAATCATTTCATTAAGCATGTAAGATTACCTGCTAGACTCTCAGCTGGAGAAATATGATGTCTATTAATTATAAATAATTTCCCTGGTACCTAATGTACAATTTGTAGAGAGGCTATAATTTAGCAGTTATGGGAAATGAAAAGTAAGAAGCCATGGTTGTCCATATTTTTCATGTCTACTTAACGAAACCTTTTTTCCCTACTTAAGGTTTCTGAAAGACACTTTATATTTCTTCTTCTTGTATTTCCTCCAGCTATTCATTAGTAGTTCAGAAGGTTATTGTTTCTCCAGAGCATGTTTAATTCTGACACTTTCACTCCTTGGATTTAAAATTAGATTTCACCTTTCTAGCATGAGCTGAGAGCAGTTGATGTAACATTACTAGGGGCACTTCACTTAGCTAGGACTCAGCAGCTCCTTGGAAAACCAAAAGCCAGAGAAGGAGTTAAATTCACAAAGTAACAAGGTTCAAAATCATTAATTCTTACCAGACTTAGTACACTTATCTGCAGAATGCTACATGCAGCTGTACTTGAAAAAAATAAGTTACTCTGGTGCTTAATTTAGGCGCCTTTCTTTTCTATCTTTCTGTTTTAGATTGCTAAAAGTCAAGACAGTTTTAGACTGTTTTTATGAAAATATTCAAAATGCAAAATTCAATTCAATATGCAAAATTGATTGGCTTACAGATATATTGCTATTTCAAAAAAAAATAAGAGTATTCTGTTCATTAATAAAATTGTTGGCAAAGCATCAGGACACTATTACAACTATTACAATAAATGATCTCTCGGTAATAGTTATTTTCAGTAGTGGTCCTTGAACCCTGCTTGGACCACTCAATTGCTATCTCTATTTCTAAAAATTATATGCATGTCATATTCTAATACCTGGCTTTTGTTTTTGTTTTTGCTAATTTAGAATATGCTTTTCCTTAGCAACTTTGAAAATTAATTTTGGAGTTAATACATTTCACACATGTTTTCTATTAAATTATTTCTGGATTTCAAGCACTGGTTTCCTTGGGCTTGTATAATCATACAAATAAGTAAAAAATAAGACAGTGGAGAGGAGGGACTGTTGTATAAGGGTGAGCAGCAATGGTGAATGACTGTCTCCAAGGCAGTATCTGAGGGGAGCAGTGGAATTAGCAAAACTGCTGGAATAAAATCTCTGCCCAACAACCCAAATGCTCCAAAACAAATGAATGACTGAAAAAGATGTGGTCTAGCTACACAATGGGATATTACTCATCAATCAAAGAAGATAAACTTACGTCCTTCACAGCAACATAGTTGGAGCTCAAAGGAATCATGTTAGTGAAATAAGTCAGAAAGAAAAAGAGAAACATGGGATGGTCTCCTTTTATAAGGGTCACAGGGAAAACAAACAAACAAATGGACAAGAATAATATAAAACTGCCAACAGTTTTGAACAGAACTACAGAATCGAAGCATGGCACAAGAGAGAGGGAGGAGAGTAAAATTGGGGGAGGAAACGAGAGATTAAGATGGTTCATGGGTGATAAGGTGGGAGAACCTCAGGATTGACAATGATGTAATGTGTGTATGTGCAATCGATAAAAAATAAATAAATAAAATCAAGATAATTAGGAACTGAAGTTGAAAACCAATGAAGAAGACACAAATGACATGTACAACTCAGATTTATGTAGTTATTTTATTTAATGGTTTTGAGAATTAGACCTAAGAATAAAGAAACATGCATGGTTTAAACAAGAGAAAGAAAATGCTCTGCCCAGAACCAGATTCCCTGATGGAGGCTCCCCAGGGCCAGGGAACATGCTGTCAGATCTTTGGAGCATCCTACCAAACAGGTTGCAGACTTACAACTGCCTTTCAGTAACTATTGCAATCAAGTTTGAAATAGACTCAAAAGCATAAAAACTAAAGCCACATTAGAAAATCAAAACAGACCAAAAAAAAAAAAAAAAGCACCTACTGGAAACACATATCCCAATGATAAATAAAATGAAAAGTGAGAAGCATAGTTGTTAGAATGTTAGTTTTTCTTGGTAAATATAGGACTTGCTTCAATTTAGGTTATTAGGAAATTGTTATTTCATGTTTGTTTAGCATGTGGTTTTCTTAGAAAATATGATGCTTTGAGTTATAGATCAATACTTTCCTACCACCAGCTAGTTAAATATTTGCAGGGTATTTTAAAAAATTAAAATTTCTTTTTTTTTTTCTTAAAGTCTGTAATTTATTCAGAGTTTCTCAATTTCCCCCAATATCCTTTATTTTTTGCTTTTCCAGGGCATCACATTACACTTAGTTATATGGTTTCACTCATTTCTCATTGCTGTGACAGTCCCTCAGATTTTTCTGTATTTGATGATATTGATAGCTGTGAGGATTACTCATTAGGGATTTATTTTTCGAATGTTCTTCAATTAGTATTTGTCTGATGTTTTTATCATGATCAGACAAGAGTAATGGGTTTCGGGGAGGAAAAAAAGATAGGTGCCATTTTCATCATATCAGATCATATCAGATCAAGGATATATATATATATATATATATGATCAGTATAGTTGTTGCTGAGCCTCCTCATCTGACTTCAGATAGAGTTGTCAGGTTTCTCCACTGAAAAGTTGCTTTCTCTTCTTTCATACCCCATGCCTTTGAAAGAAAGCAGCCATGCACAGCTCCTGTTTGAAGAGTGAGGGAGGAGTGGCCATGTGCCACTATTTTTTTTTTCCAATGGAATATTTTTAATAAACTCTTTTTTTAACTTTTTATTTTAATTTATACATATATATATTTCACAACAATCACTTCATTGAGGTCCCTGGGGGTCCCCCTCCACCTCCTCTCCCTGGCTACTCCAGCTGGTCCCCTCCCGCAGTTGTGTACTTTCATTTGGTTGTCCATATATTAGTGAAACCATTTGGTATCTGTTTTTTTCCTTCTGACTTGTTTCTGCCAGTATGATTTCTTCTAGGTACATCCATGTTTCCAGAAAATCATTGAATTTGTCATTTTTTATTGATGCGTAATATTCCATTGTGTA
>PVHY01025243.1:0-18589 GCA_004024945.1 Uropsilus gracilis | reverse complement strand
ATGCTGGAGAGAGAAGAAGCAGAGAAGACAGAAAAGAAAGACTGGACTTTACAGGGTGCCTTGGACGTGTGTTTGGGACCTTCGGACTAAACGGTACTTGGGGTAAAATAACTGGCTACTTGTGGCATTAAGGACTTTTCATTTTCCTGGTTAATTTTCCTTGTAAATAAAACCCTATTATTTAAATTGCATTTGACTGGCAACTGCTGTGTGTGCCAGTGATGCGAATCTGGTAAGAAGTTGGGTGGCAGGGCCAGGCAAGGTGGTTCGTGCCTGTAAGCTTCAGCCTATGAAGCGGCCCGGGCTAGGGATCGCAGTTCGAGTTCCTCATGGGGCCCGTACCGTAGCGAGACCTAGTTCCAAAAAAATAGCTGGGCGTGGTGGCGCGCGCCTGTAATCCCAGCTACCTGGGAAGCTGAGGCTGGGGATTACTTGAGTTTGTGGTACCCTGGGCAACAACAGTCTGCGGTTCCATGGGCAAAAATAGTGAGACCTAGTCTCAAACAAACAAACAAAAAACAAAAAGAAGTTGGTGACAGCAGAAGCCACATTTTTAAAAAGCCACTTTTTTGTTTGTTGGTTGGCAACTTATGCCCATTTTTGACCTGACATCAAATTCCCCTTTAGTTACTACTAGAAAACACAAAAATCAATGCCTAGTAAGGCCTAAACTTAAGGTGATTGCACCGTTTTCATCACTGATTCAATTAAATTTCAAGATTTCTTTCTTACCACAAACAGAATTCTCAGAAATACTAAGTAGCAAAATATTGTAAAGACTATATGCTGGTATTATCATTGTTGTCCCTTCACCACCTTTTCCATTCTATTTTCTGTAAAGTAGCTCTCATTTCAGGATCATTTGTCTACCAAGCCTTGTAAATAGCTGTGCTTTCAAAATGCAGATACCCCAGAGAGTCGGTAGATTCCAAAGGGCTATTCTAGCTCTTTCCCTTTATATTTAATAAGATTCTTTGTCAATATAATGAGTCTGCTTTTCTGCATCCTAATATTTTACCTCTCATTTTAGGTTAGGTGCATTCCAAAATTATTTTGCTTATTCTCTATACCTTTCTCTCAGGCAAATGCTTTTTCACTTGCCAAGAAGTGTGGCATTGACTTTACCTAAAGTTATGTAAACACTCACATGTCAATTCTGCATTGTCTTACTTCCTATTTCAGCAGCCCCTTAAAGGTGCTCATTTACAAATCTAACCACTTCTTATGTGGCAGAATCACCTTTGATATTTCTCAGTGTGTATGGTTTCTCAGTCTTTCCTGAAGAGAGAAAGGTAAGTGGGAATGCACTTGGTGCAGGAAAGAGTGAGGGATGGAGCAGTAGGAACTCTGAGGCCAGATTAGAAGGACAAAGCAGGAGAAATGTCATGTTTTTCCTCTAAGTCTATTACCAGGAGTGCTCCCTTTCCAAAGGGCTTTCAGACTAAGAGAAGAAAAGACATTAGAGGAAACACTGTGAAAACAGTGACTGAAATATCACTCTTAGTTTAGTGAAGAGCTAAGTAAAGGAGATAATATTATGATGAATGTACTATGCGCTTACTCCATCCTCTTCACTCCCACACCCAATTTTTAGCTCAGGGGAATAACTGAGCTGCATATCCCCAACAATTAGGATTTATCATCAATGTCTTCATTTTATCTCTTCTTTATATCAAAACTCAAAGCTGAACTCTAAAGTCATCATACATTGAATTTTCCTAGTCCTAAATAACAACTGTGTAAGTTATTCTTTTTCTCTTGGATTGTACAAATTAAGGTGGTTATCAGTAGCTACAGCTATTTTCAGAAGCTGTAGCAGGAGAATTAAACTGGAACTGGTTCAGTGAACGTGAGAAAATAAAATTGGGAGGCTAAAGGACTGAAAACTGTATTGGACCAAAAAAGAAAAGAGAAAAATCAGTCCTACCTAAGCACCTAAGCAGTGCAACCATCCTGTTCATGATGCCACTTGTAGCGCAAGCATCTCAACCCAGGTAACTTCTTTATTGGTTCTAGCAGATGGACAATGAAAGTTTGAAGTTCTTGGTGGGTAAAGCCTTAATACTCTCTCAGGTAACCAAGTATGCAAGTACACCAAGCAGGAAGGCTGGTAGACAAAGAGACAAGACAGCCAGGAGGACTGGGAGGCAGGCAAACCCCCTAATCCCTCAACCCCCCGGAATCTTCACACTCCTTCTCTGGAGTGTGTCTTCTGGACTGTCTCTCTGGTGTTCTCCTCCTCTTCATGCTCTCTTCTCATACTCCCCCAGAGTATGCCCTTCATCCTCTCCTCCCAGGTTCAGGTGTGCCCGTTCACACATGCACACACACCCTGAGCCAGGCATGTACAATCATGGAAAGGGCGAAATATCACAGGTGCTGGTCATGAAGGCTAATGGTGGAAAGGCAAAAAGCCTGAAGATTCATAGAGAAAGTCATAGAGAAAGACATAGGGAAAGTCAGCTGCAAAGTAAACAGGAAGCATTGCTTCTTCTGAAGTCAGATGGCTGTAAAATGCTATCATGTCTCCTTCCACGTGTGACCTCTGCTTTGTTCCCAGTGAAGACCCAGGCCTGCTCTGCTCGCTCATTTATTATTGAACAAAACCAATTATTCAGTCACCCTTATATCTTTTTTTTTTAAACCCCCCACCCCACCACCACCCTTGTCTCTTAATAGCATTCAATCCCACATTTATTTTTGCTTATCCTAATTGGCTGCAGAAAATGCAACCAACTCAAAACTGGTCTCTGTGCCTGTAGAGCTTTCTCAGGATCCTCCAGCAAGAACACAAACCTTATCAAACTTGGCAGCCTCTCCCTGCCAGCCTGTCGGGCATGGCATCTGCAGATCCCCAAGACATACTCCTTTGATGGCAAGTTAATAAATATGATTTTGTCAAACTGCAGGTTTGAGCTTGGTGGACTTTTAGTTGATTGCATTTTAACAGATGTCAAATAGAAGTTGGAGAGCTTGAATGATTTATTTGGGCTTTTGGGGTTTTAAAATAAGATTTTCCAAATGCCAGAAAGGTTATTTTTTTTTTATGGTATATAAATGATAGGGAGAAAATGTCTTCAGAAATCAAAATACTTGGAGACATAATGAAATTAAGCTGAAACTCCATGAGTTCACCAAACGCTGACAGCTTTCAATAACAGAAATTTCTTTTAATGATGAAGATATAACTTTTCTAAATGGCATGACAGTATGACAAAGAAGGAATAAATGTCCACCCAGAGTTTAATTTTCCATTAAGTTGAATGAACTTTGCGGTTTCTCTTCACTTTTAAGCCTTGAATCTGCTTGGCAAGTACTCGATAGGATCATTTATTTCCCTCCACCTTTCAAACAAGTCCCATGTTATAAATAAACCAACAATATTTGATTCGGAAACTATGAATACAGCCTATTTCTGACAATAGCTATTCTGTTCCATGGGTGGTTCATATACACTTCTGCTTCAGTTGTATACATTGCAGCTTCAAAATACATTTTATATCTGATAGAAAATCCCTCCCCATCCTCCTCTTTTTTAAAAAATGGTCTAAATTATTTAGACAGTTTATTCTACCAAGTACATTTTGTTAAAACTTGATTCAATTCCCAAAAAATTACATTAAAAATGTTTCCTATTGTAATTACCAAATGTGATATAAAACTTCTAAATTCTAAGGTCATTGAATTTACACTCGCAAGACTTGGTATGTTTCTACTCTTTTTGCAATATCTTGTTTCTCACTAAAGTGCCTTTTTAAAAGGCACTTTATATTTTATGATTTATAAAACAAAATGCATTGTTTTTAATAAAGATAATATTCATGACAGAAAAATTTGGAAAGTGCAAGAAATATACATGCCATCATGCTCCGAATAAGCCATAGTACCAACAATTTCTTATTCTTTTTAACTTACATATATTCTCATAATTGAATTCAGGTTTTGACCATTTTATTCAGATATTATTAATTTCATCAATATTTACAAATTTCCTTATGTTTTCTTGGTTATTGTTCCATGATTATCTCAAAATATAAACAATTATATTCCATCTTCCTAAAGTGTCCTACCTTTTATTTCTGTTCCATGTTATGGTAGACAGACTTTCCAAAGATGTCCATTCCCTAATCTCTGAAACCTGGAACTCTGGAACCTGCAGGAACAGGAAGTTAGAGTTGCCAATGGGATTAAGGTTACTCATCAGCTGACCTTAAAATAAGGAAATTATCCCAATGTGCCAAACTAGTCACATCAGTTGTTAAAAACAGACCCTTTCTCAACTTCAGTCCTAGGAGGATGTGATAATACAAAAATTTCAGAGATGAGACAATAGAAAGACTCGGCTAGCCATTGCTTTGAAGATGAATAAGGAGATGAATAAGGAATATGGGTGAACTCTGGAAAAGACTTCTTCGTTAGAGCTTCCAGAAAAGAATGCAATCTGACTAATATCTTGACTTTAACCCTTTAACCAATAAGACTCCTTCAGATTTCTCATGTAAAGAACTGTTACAATAGGGCCGGGCACGGTGGCTCGTGCCTGTAAGCTTCAGCCTATGAAGCGGCCGGGGCTAGGGATCGCAGTTCGAGTCCCGCCTGGGGCCCGTAGAGAGACCTAGTTCCAAAAAAATAGCTGGGCATGGTGGTGCGCGCCTGTAATCCCAGCTACCTGGGAAGCTGAGGCTGGGGATGGCTTGAGTCTGTGGTACCCCGGGCAACGAGAGACTGCAGTTCCATGGGCAAAATAGCGAGACCTAGTCTCAAAAAAAAAAAAAAAAAAAAACTGTTACAATAAATGCGTATGCTTTATGCCACTAAGCTTCTGATCATTTATTACAGCACTAATAGAAAACTGTGAGTCTACATTAACTTGGGCAATGTTAAAAATAATGTCAAACTTGAAGTGGAGAATAAAATAGGTTGAAAAAACAAAGAGGTTGCCATATCTTAGCAAAAAACAATAAAGGAATTCTCAACCAATTCATCAATTTATGAAAGTTATTCCAATTTCTGAATGAGTTCTATCTGGTTTCTAATGATACATTGTAATGCTTCATATTTTATTTCTGCTTTGCTTTGTATATTTTTATTTAGTATTTGCTTGAATACCATTTGCATCAGTGTACCTCATACAGTATCAGTTCCAGCATGTGGGAAGGGAAATGCAGATCTAAATACCTGCTCTGTTATTATCTTTACTGGGGACACAGACTGTGTGGAGCAGCCCAGCTCCTCTGTAAGGTTTGCCCCCTTTTTCAATTGAGCGTGTCCCCACACAACTTCCACTGTCCCCTCCCCAGGCCTCTGGCTAAGCTATCAGCCCTGTTGCCAGCATCATCGTCCATCCTAGACCACAAGCCTCATCATCTCTTTCCACCCATCTCCTATTTAACAGAGCATGAATCTCCTCAGTGTCAACCCTGTGGAACTTTGCAATGATCCCTGCTGTCCAGTGGATAAACAATCCCACTCTTAGCCAAGAGACTAGCTATCTAAACTGTGTCCTTCTAACTCACTGATATAACAGCCACAGCCAATGAGATCTATACCCCACTGCTACCTCTGCCAGGACTTGTTATGTCTGCTCCCTTGGCAGGGGTTGCTCCTTTGCTTGCCAGGCCCTTGGGTCTGGGCTGCATCTAGTACTTTCCTGGGACTTGCAGGGTTCTCAGGTGGTCTATCATTGTGAGAGCAGCTTCCAGGATGCTCACAGAGCAGTGGGGTTCTGCAGAAGCTTACCACTAGGGGGGCTGCTTCCAGAATCTCTCCCAGGGCTCCCTAAGGTCTATGTATTCTACTGTGGTGAAGACACAAGAGTCTCAAGGTGACCCTGATCTTCTGATGTCTGGTGGGGCCTACAAGGGAAGATCTGTTTCCAGGTCCTGTCTGTGGCTCACTAAGTTCTATGGAAGGCTTAGTAGGGCAGCTCGCAGGTCCTGATTGGGTTTTGCTGGTGTCTACCAGGTTCCACCTATCTTGGGGCCTTGCCAGTTCCACTCTTGTACTTGCAGGGCCCAATGGGCCTCCAGGGATTATCTCACCCACATAGGCAGGTTACTAGCTTAGCCCAGTCCCCTGCTCACTGAGGACCTTGTCTGGATGTTACTTCCAGAGTGTGCTATATTCTTCTATTTTTACTTTAGGAGCTATGTGAGTAGATTAAAAAAAAAAAAAAGCCCAGCATCTTCTCTCTGCCACCTTCTTGTCATGCTCCTCTACTCATTATTTTAAGGAAATTTTTATTAGTATCTTCTCTAATGGGTTCTTATTTGAAATATGTTATCCTTATAAAATATTGGCCTCTTCCTGGTACTTTTGTTATTATATCTTTAATTTTACATGCTATTACAAATCATGTACATATCTTATGTATATATCCTTATTTTCTTCTCACTGTTTTTCTCTCATTTAAGCTATATTTTTAAAGATACATCTACAAGTAGTAAGTGTATGTATATATACATATATGCATATATGTGTGTATATCAATTATATATATATATATATATAAAATATCCTTACCTAATTCTCATTAGCCTCATTCCCTTAAGATCCAATAGTCATGGACAAGGTGAATATCATTGTTCAGTCTTCTGAGATTTAAAATATTCCAGTATTTCTTTGCCAGGATTATGTGTGTTGGGATAGGGTGGGGAAATGCATGGGCAAAATTGACAGAATATTAACAATTGTTGAACATGGGTACAGAGGAATTTAGCATACTCTTTTGTAAATGTTTGATAATTTTCGTAGTATAGATGATGATTTATAGGTGATTTATTTTTCCTTTTAGTATTGATTTTATTATAACAATTATAAATTGAAGCACTTAGTTGATTTATATTTCTGTATATAATTTAAGGAGAGAAATTAACACTTTTTCAGGTGCATGTAACCATGCTACACTATCACCAAAGCACCTATATCTTTTATGATAGTCCTCTAGCATCCTCAATTATACAACCAGATTTCTGCTATTCAGTTTTAACTGTTCCTTTGTTTTATTTCTTTCCAAATACAAACAAAATTATTCAATATTTGTCATTCTCTGACTTATTTCATTTCATCTTATTTAGTCCTTTTCAGTTCCACACCTCATCTAATTTAATCCCCTCCAGTTCCATTCAAGTTGTCACAAACTTGGCAAGACCTTGTCTGTGTTTTCTAATATTTTGCTGTAATGATTATTAGTTGTTCAACAAGAAAATTTATTCTTGAATATTTTGAATGGATACCTTATCTTTAAATGACTTCCCATTTCTAATGGAATTTGTGTTCATCCATTAACCTGTTTTTCAAGTTTTGAAAAAGAATCTTGGCATTATTAGGGAAGTTATCATCTTCTACCACAAGACACTTTGGAAGTTCAGTTGAGATCACACGTCTGAAAATACAATATAGCCATTATAGTATTATCTAAATGTACTGTTGTTACTGGCTTACTTTTTACTTTCCATTTTCTTCATTATTTTGTTTTGTTTTTAATTACAAACCAGACTGTGTGGGGGGTGGTATGTGTGTATATACACAAAAATGAGTATATACAAATAAATTGATTTTCATCTTATATTTGATCATATTGTTTGGCTTTTAAAAAGTTTTTTTTTTTTTTGCTTAGTTCTAGTTTAGTTAAATTTCCTTAAGATGAAATTAAAATCTCCTTTGAAAAGCTGCTATACATGGGGAAATTATCCTCAGATAAATTTTTATTTTTTTTTTTAAGATTATGCCCATAAGAAACTCTCATGTTCTCTCAAGGTCACCACAGTCCCAAAATTACCTCTTAATAATAGCAATAATTTCCTTTCTTTCCACTTGTTTCACTTTCTCTTAATGCTTCTTTCACTTGTCTCAGGTCTTCATGTTACTGCCCTGCCTTTGTAATCCTATTCTTCCAGGATCAACGATAATTGGTGTGCAAAGGAATTCATTTTATGCCCGTCTGTGTTCTTCTGGGCTGGCAAATAATCAAGCAAACATTAATAAGACTGATATGAGAAAAATGGCCAAGAAGACTTTTAATAAATGTATACCTTGTGACTACATAGGAGAGACCCAATGTGATTGAGTAACTTGCCTACACAGGCTTCAGAAGTTATCAAAATTAGCCTAAGATAGGACTTTAGTGAGGGATGAGGGGTGAAGGTGAGGGGTAGAAGAAAGGGAAGTAAGAGGGGTTTCATGGCAAGGGATAGTAGACAAAATATGCAGATGAAGTCTTATGTTCTCTGTTGAAAAGAGATAAGGAAATTGGGTCTTCCCAGTACACCCCATTCAGAAGTTTATATGCAAACAGTTTCTTCAAAAGAAACCTCTAGCCAACCTTCAGCACCTTCCCAATCCCAATGCAATTTTTTTTTTGTCATAAAATATTTCGAGGTGGCAGACTTACTTACTTACATAGTATGTCTCACTGATTCTGTCAATCGTATTTCTTTGATAATTTTTCCTCTTGATTTAATCATATATTCTTTTGCCATTTTGTTTTTTTACTTTAATTTTTATTTTTTAAGGTTGGGCACGGTGGCTCGTGCTTGTAAGCTTCAGCCTATGAAGTGGCTGGGGCTAGGGATCGCGGTTCGAGTCCCGCCTGGGGCCCGTAGAGAGACCTAGTTCCAAAAAATAGTTGGGCATGCTGGCCCACGCCTGTAATTCCAGCTATCTGGGAAGCTGAGGCTGGGGATTGCTGAGTCTGTGGTACCCCAGGCAACGAGAGCCTGCGGTTCCACAGGCAAAAATAGCAAGACCCAGTTTCAAAAAAAAAAAAAAATTATTTTTTAATTTGATTGCACATGTATGTATATATACATATATTTATCACATCATTGTCTACCCCAGGGTCCTCCCACCACCTTAACACGGTGTAAAATCTTAATCTCTTGTGGCTCCTCCCTTTCCCAACTTTACCTTCCTCCTCCTCTCTTAATCTATGCTTCAGTTTTGTTGGCAGTTTTAAATTTTTTCTTGTTCGTTTGTTTTTCCTATACCTCTCATATAAGTGAGCTTATCCCTTGTCTGGCTTATTTTTTTCTTTCTGGCTTATTTCTGCTAACATGATTCCTTCCATGTCCATTCATATTGCTGGGAATGACATAATTTTGTCTTCTTTGATTGATGAATAATAATCCATTGTATAAATATACCACCTCCTTTTCAACCAGTCTTCACTTTTGGGCATTTGGGTTGGTTCCATGTCCTGGCAATTGTAAATAGTGCCGCGATAAATATACAAGTGTCCTTTTGAATTAGTCTTTTTCTATTTTCTTGCTACTTTTGGACTCAGAAAAAGCAGTGATCTTAAATGATGAAGTATCAGTTCTTGGTGAATGAATGGTAATTAGCCCACTCTGTCACCGCAGTGGGAGTGCAGATGGAGACTATCTCCATGAAGAGAGTGGACATTTTCCCAATGCACAGCCAGCAATGTGTGCTGCACTGCATAGGAGCTTTTGAAAGAAGCTCATATTTCTTTGGAAAGAAATATGATTCCTTTCAGCACAAAAACAAGCTTCTGCTGTGAAAGCAGAAGGTGATCTGAAGTTGGGAAGAAGGGATTGCCCAATGATTGCAGGTCAGAGAGCTAATAGGACCACTGAGAACTCAGTCATCTTGCCACCAAATGCCAAACATTCTTTCATGTGAAAGTACTATAATTGGAATGACAGGAAAGGCCTCCTCATTAGTTCCCTGTTCATAGCTGTGCCATGGAGAGATTTGGGGTCCTCAGATACATGTGTGGGAATCCATATGAAACTTTCCTGGTCTCCATCTGCACTCTGTAAATCAACCATGCGACTAAAAGAGTTCTACCACTGACTTTGCTCTTCTGTTTTCTCCTTGTATATGTTTGGTGTGATTTCCATAGCAAACCACTTTCTCTCTTTGCCATTCAGCTCAGCTTCTTCTAGAATTTCATGTTCCACTTGTGTAGGGTAAATGACTTCATCAGGCTTTTTTTCTGCACTAGCCTGTATAACCAGAACTTGTGGAGTTATGCCTTCCCCATGATTGTGTATAGACCGGACCCATGTGTGAGTAGGTACATCTGAGGCTGGGAAGAAAGAATAAAAGGGCAGCATCACCCTGGGATGAGAGAGCATGAGGAGAGAGCACAAGAGGAGAGTACAGAGCAAATGGAAAGAATACCTGTGAGAGCCCAGAGAAAGAGCGTGAAGATTCCAGCAACCCCTACAATCCCGCGCTCACCTGCCTCCCTGCCCTTCCTGGTGTATCTGTGTAACCACTATGCAGAATGGTGAGTCCGATGCTTACACTACAATTGGTGTTATGAACATTTAGAACACGTTGCTTTCATATCACCAGGCACCAATCCTCAACGAAGTACCTAAGGAAGGAAAGCAGGGAACTTGACAGAAAAAGTAGCTGAAAAAAAGAGAAATGAAGCCATTGTTCACATAATAAGTTACTGACCAATCCTGAACTAGAATCTTAACCAGACCTCAAGTCTCTGGCTGAAAGTTTAGTACTGTTTTCTTTTAAACCACATTGTGGGAATAATGCAATTTTCCTCAGTGCAGTGTTATTGATAATAGGGACACATATGTTGCATGAAAATCATTTCACTGTATGTCATGTCCATCCCCTTCCAGGTTTGGTTATACACTTAATTTACTAGGGCCGCAGACAGGTAGCATGACTGTCAGAATGAATTGAGGCCACAGTGGTATGTCTCTGAATATGTTGAGTCATTTCCCTTAGTTCATACTTGCACCTCACTCTGTCTTCTAAGTTATTATTGTGACTTCAATCTCTCCTTTATCTTGACAGTGGGGATTTTCTTAGCCATTATCCAAATGAAATATTGATTCCCACTTATGAGCCCTAATCCTCCCCTGATGGAGTTGACTATTTATTTGATACAATAGTTAAACCAGTAGGATTAAAAATGCTTTTACGAAGACATTGAAAAGTTGTTTACCAAAATGACAGTTAATTTACAGAAAGTAGAAACTGAAACTAGAAATGATTGCCTTCAGCTTTCTTTAATATATACTCAGCTCTTTTTTCCCCCTAGATATAAACTGAAAACTCTTTTTAAAAGACCATTATCATTCAGGTGAGAGAGAAAAAAAATGACAAAATCTCTGAGTTAGTTGGTACACTTGAAATTTTCTACTCTCCAACTACATTTATATTCTTTTGCAATGTAGCCATTACTTCTTCAGACCTCTATAACAATATAACTAGCTAGTCCTCAGGTAGGAACTCTCTAATATCTCTGTTATTTTTCTATTTTCTAATTTTAAACTTTCATATGATAAAATCTCAACTTTTTTATATAAATATTATTTGTAATCTAAAAATGCCATCTCTTGGTAAATAGAATGCATCAGCTTAGGTAGTAGAGAATCAAGTCATTAAAATCAGGGAAAGTAGCCAATAGAAGGTGCCTACTAGGTGGAAGAAAGGCAGGCAAGACTGCAGCATGAACATGACAGGAGCTTACTGGAAAGGCAAGACCTAATATAGTTTATCTTTACACTTGTAAAGTATTTTGCTTCTCACCTCTGCTTGACTTGTCTCTGTCATTTATTACAACTGAATTTATTGTTGCAATAGGGTTGTACTTAAAGTTTTGATGACAGTCAAAACAAACAAATCACTGAAGCTAGCTGAAGCCATAGATAAATGACATATTAGAAATTCATGGACAGATTTATTCTGTTGTTCTCTCAAATTCCTTCTACCATCCATCCCTCTAGCTATTGCTCTCTGGATATCATCAAAGGTCAATATAATTTAAATAAGGTTTTATCTGAAGCATGACCTTGATGTTCAGTAACCTTCAGCCTGTATAGAACCAAGAAGCCACTCCCTCTGCTGAGTGGTCACCTTGGATATGAGTCATCCAGTCTATTACATTTCCCAACAGTGGCCATGCTCTGATACATCTCCATATATTCCCATAAGCCCAGCTTTCTCCAGCACTAATGAGTCAAAGAGTCTGAATTATTTACCTCGCCTTATCAAAATCATCTCATTTCTTGTCTTTATGTTTTGTCCACATGACTTCTGCCAAGAGTATCCACCCATATGTATCCACTTCATTTTCCATTTTATCATTCCATCAACCATAAGCTCTGTCAACCATCCTTCTTTATAATGGATCTCAACTGACTCTCCATCAAAAAGTTTTCTCTGAATTAATCTTGAAATAACATTTTTCTCTACAAAATCACCATTTATCATACATTAGAGCATGTCTTCTCTAACTGTCATGAAATGCAATTGATGGGGACAAGATGAGACTTGAAAAGAACTCTGCTCTTTTAAACAGACTAGCAAATAGGCCTGACTGGAGGTGATGATTTGGATGATGGTTTCAGAATCTGATGATGGTAACAGCAAAAACAGAGCAAATCCAAGAAGATGTCAGAACAGGACCTAAACTAGGTATTTCAATAAGCATGGACTTAGGGTATTGTTTTCAGAGGAAAGACAGGCAGAGGTGCAGTATGTAGCTACTGAGAAAAAATGAGTAGGAGATGTAAGACTAACACATACCTTAAGTTGTTAAGAAATTAAGCTTTGACTCAGTAACATAAGTCAGGTCAGCATTAGCAGTAAGGGTTAAATATTACTTAGTCCTGAAACACTGAGCTAAAAATACTTAAATCCTTTTTGGCAAAGGTAAATATAAAGAACATTTAGCCATTTGGGGTGAAATTCAGGTCTTTTGTTAAGAAGGATAGAACAAAAATATTCTCTTCCACTGAAAATGAACAGAAGACATAAAACCCCAAATATAGCTGCAGGCTCTATCACCTGCTGATTCATGTGCATGGAGCATAAAAGAAAGATTAAAAAACAAAAGCATATAGAAAAATATGAAAGGTGACATTTACCTTAAAGAAATATGAGATACTCAGTCTTCAGAAGAATTGACCCAACAAATTTAAGAAGCAGGAAAAGAATGTTAAAACAAGCTAATAAACAGTATTATGAAGTCTACATTAGTTTGTTTGTGATAGAAAAGAGCAATTTTATCATGGTATAATCATAGTCATAGAACTCGGTGAATCTTCACAGAATAACACTGGGAAAGTCAAGGATCAAGTCATTTTCATTAACGAGCTAATGACACACAAAATACTCGTAGTTTTTATTTATTTGGAAGACTAGAACTAGAAAGAGATCTTTTTACTCTTTATCTATGTCAGAGTTGAGACCATGTTTTCTCTTACTTCCATGGTGGCATATAATGTACAGGCATACAGGTGACAGGTGTCACTTCTATTTTTCATAGTCCTCATAATCTCCTTTCCTCCCCTAAGGGATCCATTTATCTATCCATATTTTTTTTTTAGGCTAGGTTTTGCTATTTTTGCCCGTGGAACTGCAGGCTCTCGTTGCCCGGGGTACCACGGACTCAAGCAATCCCCAGCCTCAGCTTCCCGGGTAACTGGAATTACAGGCGTGGGCCAAGCATGCCCAGCTATTTTTTTAGAACTAGGGCTCGCTACGGGCCCCAGGCAGGACTCGAACCGCGATCCCTAGCCCTGGTCGCTTCATAGGCTGAAGCTTACAGGCATGAGCCACCATGCCCAGCCTTTCTATCCACATTTCTTAACAATTTTCTCAATCACTGTTATTGATTTTGTATTTTACTTTGACTCATTTTACTTTCATAAAGATTACAAATAATGTTGATTGATATATAATTACCTCTTTGTATATTCTGAATAGAAGAATATGATAATAATGAGACTCAAAAAGTTTACTTCTGTTTGTAAGTTTGTAAAGCCCTATGGTTTTCTAGTTATTTGTGTGTTTTTATTATGAGCTCAGTTGTGAGCAGATCAGATGATCCATTTTACCTTTACCTGGTTTCATCTTCAGTGCTTGTTATTCTGGCAGTATCATTTTTGGAAAAGATACCCCAAGTTTCCCAGTGTCCCTGTATGTCATATTTTCCCATATCCAGGACTCTTGAGAATGAATGGAGCTCTCACAAAGCAAGTAACAGAGATGTTTTCTAAAGATGATGTAGGTACAACTTTTGTACACAAAACAATGAAATTGATTTTATAATAAATTTGTTTTATCCTTTTTCTCCACATGCACATCAGCACTTGTTGTTGCCTGTTTACATATATATATATGTCATTTTTACTGGTGTAAGGTGGTATCTAATTGTGGTTTTAATTTGTATTTCCCTGATTATTAGTGATAATGAGCATTTTTTTATATGCTTGTTGGCCATTTGTATTTCAAGGACAGATTCTCATGACACAATGAAAATAGTTATATTATTATGAAAAGTACAGGTATTTATTAAAAGTAACTATATCATGTTTCACCAATATAATTAATTTTGAGTGTTTTAATAAACAAGGCCAAATAGTCATACTTATTTATGAAATAATATTTGGATGTTTTTCTTAAAAATTTATTAGTGTTTATTCTATGTATTAGTTTTTATTTTATCTTTAAAATGTTGTATAATGATGCACTCTTGGAACATGCAATGTTACTTCTGAAAAAAAAAACTGCTAGGTATTTTTTTTTCATAACACTGTTAGTTCAGATTCAAAGTGTGTTCCATTTAATTTTACAGATTAAATTTCTTAAATTAAGAGTTATAGATTGATTGCAAAGAAGGAAAAGGGGGTTGTGTCATGTTTGTTGAAATAGAAATTGAATTTATCCCAATTGAATCACTTTATAAGTTTTCTTTAGTCAATCAATTACTTCTTATGACCTAGTCTTGAGTTACACAGTCTATATTCATCAACTGCTCTGCTTCTACATTATGAAAGTCTTGGAAATCATGACTCATTCACTTGGTACAGTTAGAAAACTGTTTGTGGAGATGAAATTAACACACTCAGTTCTATAACCATGAGTCAATTTCCTGTGGTAGCAAAGTTTCAACAGTGTCTGGCACAGTTCTTACTAAAACTTTTGAATCTTCTGTCTATGAATTAACTTCTGATTAGTACATGATAGAGAAGCCTTCATGTAAGTTTAAAAGGAAGAAAGATTTTGTCAATTACAATACTGAAAATTCTGGCTAATTTTTTGTCATAACAAGCAACATCGTCGTGGAAGAGAACTCAATTCTCTGTTGACGTGATACATGAAATAAAGCCTTTATCAGTGAGAGAGCACTTTAAGAACAAAGAGAAACTTCTGATAAATGGCTAGACCTTTAAATAACTCCACAAAGTATGTATTATTATGGTGAACAAGTGATATGGTTATTGCAAGAAGAATCAACTAGTTCGCATGGACATAAATGTACCTCAATCTAACATGAAAATTACATAATCAACATAACAATAATAATCACCCACAAATCTTGCAATTTAATTTGCCTAGGAACTGTTTGGTTGCTTTTTACATATTTGAGCTTCAAAATTAAGCTGCTCCACTTTATTACTGAGCTAATTATAAATGTTGAGAAAGCAAACATTACCTTTTTTTCTTATTTCTTTCTATTATGAATAGAAAGCAGATCTTTGTGGTCCCCAATAATTATCTAAGAAACCCAAACATATTATATTGATAAAGGATATCTATTTATTTGTTTTGTTTTGTTTTGGAGAACAGAACAGAGGGATTTATTGAATACACTGCTAAGGGTTGCAGCAGGTGAGACAGGAGGGGGTTGCTGTGTCCCCAGTGAGGGTCCCAAGACTTTATTTTTATTCTACGCATTATGGGTTGTTCTTGGATGGATCTGGACTGATGATCTAAATTCTAATGATGAATCATCAGTTTAAAGGATGTCAGTTTAGGATCCAAGTTTCCCAGGGTAACCCCATTCACTCCCTTTATCCATTCAAGTCTCCTAAACTTGCTTGCTGGGCAAGAAATGGTGGCTTAGTTTTTAGTTTAGTAATGATACCACCTGACACGCATTGTTCTTTCTTCTCTTATAACATGGTCTTGTTAACTGTCTGTAACTTTTGTTTGCAATCAAGGCCATATGTTTCCGATATTCTGTGAATTCCATATATACAATTATAATGAGCTTATAGAAGGAACTCAATCAACAATTAAAGTGAATGAGCACTTATCTCAGCGGAACTTATTCCAGATTCCAATGGCCATGCGGTATCATGAAAAAGATATAATCTGAGATTTTATTTTACTCTTCTTATTAATTAATTTATATATATACTTCACATCTTCGTTTTCCCAGTGATCACCCACCTCCTTCCCTCCCTGACTATTCCCCTCATCTCCCAGCCTCCCCTCACCCCAAGTTGTGTACTTTAGTTTGGTTGTTAGCTTGTTTTGACTTTTCCTCCTACTCTTTTGCTTGTTATTCCTATATCCCATATACTAGTGAAACCATTTGGTTTCTGTCTTTTTCTTTCTGACTTGTTTCTGCTAATAAGATTTCTTCTAAGTACATCCATGTTATCTTAAATGCATCAAATTTGTCGTTTTTAATTGATGAGTAGTATTCCATTGTGTATATATACCACATCTTTTTCATCCATTCATTTGTTTTGGGACATTTGGGTTGTTTCCAAGTCCTTGCAATTATAAATAGTGCTGCAGTAAATTTCCAAGCACAGGTGTCCTTTTGTACACACATTGAGATCTCCTCATAAAGGATATCTTGACAGTTTTATTATTTTGTTTTTTGAAGATTAGCTTTTCAAGGAATGACATCAAAAAGGGTGCTAATAATAAGGGCCACAGGTTCACGGACCTGATTCTCTGGTGCCTGGAATATGTTCTTGTGCCTGCCTAAGAGTCCAGGATCCTTGCCATGGTATCATCCTTCTGGGAAAGTGCATTTCGAAAAGAACAAGAATATCTGTATCAGTTAACTCCCTGCTCTACTATCCCCTGGTGTTCTCTCATTCCCCTTGAAATTGTATACGGGGATCTAGTACTGGAACTTAAATTAGAAGATTTCCTGTGAAAGGCTAAATTAAGTAATGCATCTTCCCAAGCTTTACATTTATCTGTGACCCAGATATTGCCATAAATGAATTTCTTGCAGGAGTAATGGAAACCTTGGCCAGTACCAGAAAGTCACTCCCTGGGGTTTGCAGGTCCAAGGTTTTCCATTATCAACTGAAATTTTCGTCTGAATGTGAGCCTTCCTTAACTTGTTCTGATGGTCAGGTTCTAGTTCAGGGAACACCAACACAGAGAGTAGGTGGTCAGTCACACTAAAGAGAAAATAAACCATCCACAGATAACCAGCAGTCAGCAGATGAATAAGAAAGCCAGTTGTTCCAAGTATTCAGGAACTCTATAAAGTTTTGTCTCTGGAGGCATAGCAAGTTTTCTGATTTTGTGTCTTGTCCCATTAGCTTTAGACGTTAAAGCACAGAAGAGATTAAAAAAATAAGACTATATCTACTCATTTTATTCATGTGAGAGTTTTTGCTCAAGAATGAGTTGTAGAAGCTGTAACTCTAGGTAGTCTGTATTACTTGTTTAAGAAATAGATTAGATCTTGATTCTTCAGTCGGAATCAAAAGAGGAAACTACTTGCTGGTTGCTGGGCATGGTGGCTCATGCCTGTAAGCTTCAGCCTATCGGTTTGAGTCCCACCTGGGGCCTGTAGTGAGACCTAGTTCCAAAAAAATAGCTGGGTGTGGTGACATGCATCTGTAATCCCAGCTACCTGGGAAGCTGAGACTGAGGATAACTTGAGTCTGTGGTACCCCGGGCAACAAGAGCCTGCAGTTTCACGGGCAGAAATAGTGAGACCTAGTCTCAAAAAAAAAAAAGAAAAGAAAAAAAAGAAAAGCATACTTCTAAAAATGTATTCCTTCAATACATAGAAAATTGTACTGCATATGTGCCAAATAATGCTTTTATGATCTTAGAATATTAAATCTCAAAGTTTTTAAGAAGCTAATTTCCAAGTCAAAAATCTTAATCAACTCTAAGATAACATTTGTTGTCTTCTTTCAGAACCTAGGACATAATTTTGTGACTTTTAAGTTTTTTATTTAATAATTAATAGTAAGAACTAATCCACATTATACCAAACCAATCCAAAAAAATAGTAGTTATCTAGTGAATGCAGAAAAAAATTCCATATCTATTTTAAAAGCAGCCTCCTAGTCATCTGTTTCTCTCCAAATAAACGCAAGGTAACTATCTAAATTCCTTTTCAGAATGACTGCCAATAATTTAAGAGAATGTTTACATTGATATTAAAGTTGGTTCACCTATTCAATAACTTTTTCTTATAGGAAAACTTGAGTATTTCCCCACAAAAGTATTATTTAATAATTACATTTTATATTTAATTTAATATATTTTTATATTTTCTGAAAAAATTTCTAATTTTACAAATGGAAATTGCTACAAATCCCTTTTCCCCCCAGATGGCAATATTGGTGTGAGTGTGGAAAACTGAGGAGCAATTCTTCATTTGGGAGAACACTGTGAAATCTCAAGAAAGAAATGCAAATGCTACATGCAAAGTAAATTTTTTTACCTCAAACTTAATTGCTCTAAGCTTCTGACAAAGTAACTAAATTTTTAGCAAAACAAGAAGTCATATCTATTCTTGACTCAGGCAGTCTCTAAGAGTTAAGTCTAAGAAAAACATAATAAAAATTTTAAAGAAGTGTCAGAGGATAGA
>PVHY01025242.1:0-18428 GCA_004024945.1 Uropsilus gracilis | reverse complement strand
TTTTTTTAGCCAATCATCCGTTTGGGGGCATTTGGTTTGTTTCCAATTCTTTGCAACTGTAAACAGGGCTGCAATGAACATGCGTGTACATGTGTCCTTTTGAATTAATGTCTTCATGTTCTCTGGGTATATTCCTAGTAGTGGGATTGCTGGGTCGAATGGTAAGTCCACATTCAATTGTTTGAGGGTCCTCCACACAATCTTCCATAGTGGCTGGACCAGTTTGCATTCCCACCAGCAGTGTAAGAGAGTTCCTTTTTCTCCACATCCGCGCCAACATTTGTTGTCTGTTTTATTTATGTGGGCCATTCTTACAGGTGTAAGATGGTATCTCAGTGTGGTTTTAATTTGCATTTCCCTAATTTCACATATTAATTTTAACTAAATTTGTTTTTATTTTACTGGAGCCACTTATCAGTACATTTTTGATATGGAGTATATGGATGTAACATAAAAACTTGTATAACTGTAAATGCCTTTATTTTTATTTCAGTTTTAATTGATAATTTAGCTGGTATAGATTTCTAATTTAAGATATTTCTCATGAGAATTAATGCTATCAGCCTGACCTTGTTACTTCATTAGGCAACTTCTCTTTTCCATGATATTTTTTTCTTAGTGAAAAATGGTAGAAGTTATTTATTCATTTTTTTCTTTATTGAGCATCTATAAAGAGAAGGCATATGATCTAGATAGTTTATTAAAGTGAGGCCCATTTGGAAGAAAAGGAAATCTGATCTGGTTGTGACCTGAAGTCAATTAAAAATTTTTTTTTCTTATGTTCATTTTTGTACAGTAATTAGTTTTTCCCCTCAGGTGTAGTCCATATAGTTCTCCTGCCATCATATCACCCATGGAAGTCACGTATTCCCTGTGTTCATCCCTCTCCTGTTTTGACCCTCTTTCTTCCCCTCCTATGTTGTACGCCTCAACTTGCTAGCTTTGTCTTTTTCCTGGCTTTTTGTTTGGTTTCTCTACATTCAGCATTAAAATGAATCCATCCAATATTTGACTTATTTGATTTAACTCAGTAGATCTTTTCATTATAAGGAATGAATATTTATTATATTTATCATTATAAGGAATGAATATTATTTACTTGTGGGATTTCCACCCTTCCCATTATTTCTGAATATTTCACCCTACTTATTGTCTAATTGTTGCCTCCAAGGGCTCATTATATTTCCTCTCTTATTTCACTTTTGCTCCTTTTAATGAGAAATTTTTTTTCCTATATGTCTTCAATATTATCAATGTACTTATTCCATACATTAACTTAAAAAATAAAACATGATAATCTGGCCCTCTGCCCCACCTGTAACTACTCAGATGTTTCTCTTCATTAGTCTTCTCCATTTGCAAGTAGTAGAGGCAGCTCTCCTCCCAAAACTTCCCATCTGTGCCAATGCAGGTCTCTTTTTAAAAAAAGCTTTCCCTTTTAGAGGCAGCTCTTTCTGTCTGCTTGTGTCTGTGTAAGTATCCTTTACTCTTCTCTCCCTTTTTGTAATACACCTGCCCTTCTGGGTGAAAAAAATTTGTAATCATATTTTTAATTTCCAGGAAATTTTTCCCATTCTGTTCTTGCTTCATACCAGCAATTATGATATATTTATTCATTTATCTTGATTTATATTCAGCATCTACTTAAATATGTCTAAAATTTATCTCTGAACATTGAAAAATTATTTTTACTTTCCTTAATCATTTCTATTTCTTTTGATGTAATTTAGGGTTTATATTTTTAGTGAAAATTCATTTTTGCAAGTGTTTGGTTATCTTGATTGTAAATGAAGTAGTGGTTTGAATCCCATGGATATCTTATATTTGTAATTATATGAGGTTTTATATACAGTTTTTAAAAGTCTGTTTCCTCAATAGCCTTTTCCTTTGATTGAGAGGTCTACTTAGGGCTACAATAAAGGTGAGGTCATGGGAAGATTTTCCTGTAGATTTCACAAGCTAAGAAGAGACTATAGGTTGGAGACTCCCCCCATACCCCCATAATATCCAAAGTAATAGCACTTTATTCTGGAGTTAGAGTACATTATTTTATGCCTATAGGGACAAGCCCTTCATTTCATCTGGCCTAATGTGGAGTCTACAGGCATTTATTAAAATTCTTTCCAGTCCCTATTTCCTATGCTATTTTTTCCAAGTCATATTTCCATGATTCCTAGAGAGAAATTGTTATGCTTTATCCTGGGGCATAAAATACTGCTGCCAGTCTCATATGCTCTGTAAACCTGGCAAGATCAAGGTCTCATTGACATTAAGATTCCAATGATAGTTGTGTAGGCTATCACCAATTCCACTGCCCACTCAGGCTCTGTTGTACCCTGGGAAAGACTTCCTGAGAGTGTCTTTTGGACTATGATTTCCCCAACTCTTGTGTTTTATTGATCTTAGATGAGCAGCTCTGTGTTTTGCAGGATTTCCTCAGTATTTCTGATGACAGTTGGCTCTCTTTCTTGTATTTGGTTTGATCAGGAAAGACATTTATTTCCTACATTCAATAGATCCATATCATCTCAGTCGATGAGGAGGTGATATATGTGTGTGGTCTATCAGCAGAAATGAAAGACAGAATCAAATATCTGAGAAAATATATTTAGGAAGTGGGATACCTGATGAACTTAAAAAAGTGTTTTGTTTAAATTATCCTTTTCCAATATTGTGGTTCTTAGAGAGGAGGGTGAAATGGGTGTAGGGGTAACATGATGCTGTATCATGCCACTGGAGCTTTGGTGGAAGGCAGAAAAATCATATGCATAATTTGAGGTGTGAAATTGTATAGTTTTGTAAATGAAGGACGACTCAGTAATATTTGACTAAAGTTTTTAATCTTTTCCTGGGACCAAATGCACAACCTCTTCAGTCTTTTTAAAAGTCTTTTGTCTCCCTCTGCTTGGAAAGCCAAGATACCTTAGTATTTTCTGAGATGTTCTTTGACTTTCCCAGATCATCTAAAGTTTTTATTTCTGAAACTCCAGAAGCATATCAAGTAAGAGACAGAGAGGTGAATGCATAAGACAGTTTTACAGCTTTTCTCTGTCTTCTACTTCTAGACTGTTAGTCAAACCCTTGCAGCACTGAACCACATGAACTTGTGTATTTCTATAGGAGTATGTGTGTGTTCTGGGAGGGAAAGTGAAGTTTAGAGGGTGAGACTGTGGGACCTTCTGACTCCCTAGAGCATGGTTACAGAATCCTTACTGAGAAATTAGCAAAAAAATCTGTTCTTATAAGAAGCACGAGATACATTATTTCTTTCTCATAGCTTTACTTTGAAATGTGCTGGAATTGTATTACCTTGATGAAACCTTGATGAAAACACAGTCTTTTAGTCTCAACAATTTTTTTAAAAAATTGAAAAATAACCCACAAGTACCCAAGGAGTTTTAAGTATGTAATACATAATTAACCATCCACTTCTCCCCCTTCCCCCATCCCTACAACTTTATCACATAATCAAGAGAGTCCATCTTCTCTGCAATCCTACTTTTTCCCCTCCTCTAGCAGAAAGACAGAAGTAATAATTGCTGCGTCAGCTGCTTTAAGAGTTGATATTTTTCCCTTGTGCTGTGGATTGCATACTTCTTGTATGATCTGTCTGTCCATTATCTGAGAGATAAGCGACTGTAAATCTGTTGCTTACAGATTCTCTAAAAGTGATCTATAAATTATATTCATTTTCATGTGTCCAAATGATTCTTTCATAAATCTCAAAAATGGTTCTACTAGAGACTTGCTAGTGAGGTTCAGTTGGAAAGACTATGCTTTCCACCTACTTGTATTCCTGTTGAGTGTGCTAGTGTTAGAAAAGGAAGAACAGAACTGGTGGAACAGGCATCCAAAGCCTCTGCCGGCAAGAGCAGCTGCATGGGTACAATAGGGCACCCTGGTTCAGATTAGCAAACCTTGGCTTTTGAAAGAAAATCAGAAAAGTGAAAATGAAATCATTTGGTTATTGGTAGAAGAGATGTCTGTTATGATTTCTCCTTGGCATGCTATCTCTCTCAGACAATGAGAAAAATTCTTGATTTCAATCGTTGTTTAATGTTCTTAAAGTTTGCCAAAGAGAGAGTTAATGATATGGTGATCATAACAGCATCTCAAGGCATGCATTTCTTATGACTTGGCAGAGTGGTATTTCAAGTTTGGCTCCATGAGGCTCATTTTGCCAAGTTCTTCTTATATCCAGGCACCTGGGCAGGTGGATCAGAGACCTCACCTTTATCAGCGTATGCCATGTCCTGCTCACTATGACTTCCATGCCTTTTCTCCTCCTGTTCCTCTGGCTGGCACTCCTTTATTTATTCTTTTCCATTTCCAAACTTTTCCCAATGAGCAAGTAAGCTATCTAAGCTATCTCTCAAAGGGAATAACTAAGTGGCTTCTTACTGAGATCCTGATTCTCTGTCGGCTGAGAAGGATGTAGAGAAAGATGGATCATTTGCATTTATTCAGTCAATGTGAATGTGCCAAGTCCTGGATGAACCCTTTGTGTTGAGTAGTATCTGATTTAATATTCACATCTTACACAATTGCCAGTTTGTGGCTCAGAAACAGAATCTGAGAATCTATCCACCTAATAAATATAAGAACATTATTTGAATCTATGTCTAACTCCAAATTCCATGTTCTTATCATTCCACCATGATGTCCATGTCAGTAGATTTAGTGTTTAGTTGGAGAGCAAGATAGAAGCATGTGGCATCAAAGTTGGAAAGTTTTTGGACATCATAGCTCAACTCTCTGGCTACTTCATAGTCTGTGTAATATCTATCTTAAGCATGAATAGAACAGCTTCCTTCACCTCTCATACTGGAGTGATGAGTCTGGGTGAAAAACCTTAAGTTTGTTCCTATTGAATAATCTTATTGCCAACTTCAGTCTTTTTCCCTAACCAGTTCGAAAAATATTGTGATGATATTTGGCCATTAAGTATATCATATGCAAGTTGGTTTTTTCTCTCAGAGTGCCATAATTGTTATCATCCTAGTGTTGAGAAAATGTTCTTGGAAAGGACCAGTAAGCACATCACGAGAGCTTTTCTAAGTGACAATCATGCGGTGATTGGTATCCTTTGGGTCCGGTCAGTTATTTAGAGAGTTCCTCTGGCTTATCATTAAGGGGCTTTCCTAAATACTTATGAGATTCAGGAACATTGCATTTATTCCATTTCCCCATTTTACTTTTATGAAACTCCCAAGAAAAAAAAGATTTAAGCTTGTCTGGTGTGATATGTTCTTGCCGACCTCAGATTGGCATCATGGCATCTTTTTCTCTCTTTCCACATCTGCATATGCTGCCTGTTTGATATTCTGTTCTAGATTTGTCTGAAAAAGGTATAGATGACACGTAACATCCAAATTCTTGCGACTTTGAGAAATTAGGGCACTGCTTGTGACAGAACATGAAAAAATGATCTGGTTACAGTTTGTAATGAAGCACCATGTTTGACAGACCATATGTACTTGGAGAAAGCAAAAGAGTGTGATGTAATCAAGAAAAATTTCCATTGAAGGGGTAGATTTTGAAGAATGATTAGAATTGAGGCACAAAATAAGATGAAAGAGATTTCCAAATGGTGTGTGAGTTGGATGAACAAAGATATGGATGCATTTCGTGTGTTTGTTGGTCCAAAAATGATAAGTTTAGCTGGAATGGTGAGCACATGCTGGGGAATATCAAGAATACAGTCAGATGCAGTGTAGGGCTTGCTTGTGGGATAGTCTTGAAGGTGACACAGAGAATGTTGGCTCTGAATGTTTTAGTAGGATAAAAAGCGTTGAGGATTTTCGAGTAGAGGAGTGACCTGGCAAAAGTTTCATTGAAAAAGGATGAGGATAGCTGCTGTGTACAGAAATACATAATGTGGAAGAGCTACTGGAAACCATGTGGCTTCATTGGAACTGACATTGTCATCCCAGCATGAGGTTGGGAGAGTTTCCTTATTGTAGAGACACCAGAACTGAATGGGAATGGACACAGGAGCCATTTTAATGGGGGGAATAGACCAGATTGAATGTGTGATGGTTAATTCTAAGTGTCAACTTAATTGGGAGATGAAATGCCCAACTAACTGTTAATCATCATTTCTGGATGGGAGTGTGAGGATGTTTTCAGAAAAGGTTGGCATTTGAATCTGTGGTCTCAGTTCAGATTGCACTCCCCAATTTGGGTAGGTATCATACAATTCATTGAGGGCCTGGCTATGGAACAAAAAGGTAGAGAGGAAGGGAGAATTTACTCTGACTGACTGACTGAGCTGGCACCTTGTATTCTACCCTCATACGGAGACTGCTATCACTAAACACTTGCTCCTCAGACCTTCAGATTCCAGAATAGATCTCACAGCATCAAATTACCTGAGTTGGTCCCCACTTGCAGGTAGGTGGATGAATATGGGATTTTTTTTTTCAGTTTCCATAATCACATGAACCAGTTCCTCACAATATAATATTTTTTTCTTTTTCTCTGGCGAACGCTATCACAGGATTCTTTACTAGTTCAAAGATGGAGTGACTTGAATGGGAGAATGTGAAGAATGAGAGGGAGGAAGGAAATCAAAAACAAGTATAACTTTTCCAGTTATGGTTCCGGGGAGGATTCTTCTGTTATAAAAGATAGAGTGTAGAGAATTAGGGTAGGCAAATACACCTTGGTTGCAAACTGAATTATTTGGAAAAGAAATCCTATATAGAAATGTTACTTGCAGAAGTATTCTAAATACTCCTCTTAAAAAAATGAATAAACTTACATTTGGAAGTGAACTCATTGTAGATATCTCTTTAAATACATATATAGGGACAGCAAAATAACCTCCCACCTCAGATCTTTAGAGAAAATAAAGAGGCCCTGCAACTCTTGAGAAAAATACATTCACCTTCAAATTATATTGTTTTAGAGGTTAAAAGTATATAATTTCCCAAGGAACACATCGCCATTCAGCCTGCTGGGAGGCTATTGCTCAATTGCTCCCAGCGGTGGTGAAGGTGCCTACAATTCCTTCCTTGCACTCTGCCTAAGCTGGTGGGAGCAGAGACCTTGCCCAGGCTGCAGGCTGACAGGGCAGACTTGACCTGCTAGAGCACATAGTCCTGCCCCTGCGGCCATGGTCCTTCTGCTCCGATGTGTCAGGAGCTTGCCTAATCGCAGGTTGCCTGCCCAGGTGGCCTTGGCCTCTGCTCTCCATGCTTGTTAGTTCATTTGTCTGGCTGGCATGTCTCTGAGCACATTTATGTTCCAGGCTCCCTCCTCTGGGTGTGACAAAATGTGAAGCTACCTGGAGTTTCTTGTCTCCATGGGAAGAAGCTAAATCTGATTTTCACTGGTTGGAGGACTCAGGGTGATGGCGGAGGTGACCCTGCCCTTGCAGTTGTAGACTGTCACCCCCATGCTGCAAAGGTCTTGCTGAGCAGGGTGAGCTGTTGAGAGCACAGCAAGCTCAAGGTCTGATGCCTGAGGATGCATTTTATTAGAGATAGAGTTATCTGTGAGCAGGCAGTCTGAGGAACTGTGGCCAACTTGAATTTTTGTTGCTTTAATAAGTCAGCATCTGTTGTCGTCAGTGTCCCCCAGTATGACCCAGCGATCATCAGATGTGTATAGACTGATGTGCATCAATCAGCTATAGAAATAGTTTGCCTTTTTGTAGTATCTTTCCATGTGCACATATATGTTGATATTCTGATAGTTTTGAAAAGACAGAATTGTTCAAGCTCACTTAAGAATTTTGCCTCTTCCTTCTTTAATATTGCCAATTCCAGTGTCACTTGGCAGAAGCAGAAACAGTACTTGACCTGGGAAGAAGCTAGGAGAAGGGAGTGACCTGATGGTTTTAAAGAGAAGCAGAGAGAAATAAAGCAGGGAAGCAGAAGTGGGTGTGAAGAGTTGCCAAGCCCCCATCTCCTCATATTCTTGCCTTCCTCTCCTGCATTCATCCTCCCTCTCCCCCCACTGGCAATCCTTGAAAGATTTCTCATTAAAACTCCTGAGAATGTGCAACCAAAATAAATCCACCATAATCAATTCAAAGGTTGATTCTGGTTTGCAGTTTGAGTCTTGGGAGAAGGATCACTGGCTCATGTTAAAGATTTATAAGCAGGCCCCAGTGTCAGTCAAAGGCAGAGCATCAAGAAAGGGAAATGCTAGAATCTTTGACTCATCAAAGAGCGTCTATGACTTTTCTAGCTCTCTCTTCTTTCTTTCTCAGCATTTCTCCTAGTAACAAGGAGAGTTTGGAAATTGTTTTTTAGCGGATGCTTTAGCAGGAAGGTTGAAGGAAACTGACACATTGACAGGTGACTGAGGGAACAGACCTGGGAAAGGATGGTAAGGAGAAAAAACTGTTCAGAATGAAAGTCTCCCAAAATCCCTTCAAGGTTTAATGGCTGTTTTTGCAGCCGCCCTGTGTAAGGGAGGTGGAAAGACATGCCCTGGAAGGGATGTGGCAGTATTTTCAACAGAGACCCAACAGACAATAAAATTGCCCAAAAGCAGAAGCAGTAGCTCCTGCTTGGATCACTCAGGGCTACCTTTGAAGGCATCATAAACGTGTGCTCTTCATCTGCATATGCACCCCTGCTCTCCACCTCTGTGTTGGTTTCCTGTAGCATATAATTGTCTATCTGTATCTTTACATCATAATAGCAGCTAGTATGCATTGATGACTCTTCTGCACCAGGCATTATACTGAAGGATTGGTTCCCTCCCTTCCCCACAACAAGGTCTGTGAGGTAATCACTATTACTATTCCCATTTTACAGAAGGAGAGAATTGGCTTAAGGATTAAGTACTCTGTTTGGGTAATACATCTGGTAAATTGTGGAGTCAAGCATCAACTCTAAAAGTCTCTCTCCAGAAACTCTGTCCTATAAAGAAATGGAAGGATGGGTGAATGCATAGATAGGTGAACAGATAAATAAAAGACTTTCTAGTAGGTACTCTATCAGTGTTCTTTGTCTTGACTTAAGATTCTAGGACCCAGGGGAGTGGGCTCTGGTATCTCTGAAAATCCTCATCAGTGGTAGCACAACCCCTTGCTCAGACACACCTCCAGGGGCAGACTGCTGTTACCTCTCTGGACCTATGAAAGCCCTACCATAGCCCTCTAGAGCGTTGCTGGCACCTCTGAGAACCCTCCCCCACCCCGATTCCCCTTAGAAGTGTATCCTCACCTCATGGTCCAGACCAGCCTTGGTGGCAGCCATATTTACAAGGACTAGGTCAAGTATCCTTTCTCTGGGTGAAAAGGAGAAGGGAAAGAAGGCCAGGTGCTAACGATCTCTCAGATCACTAAACTCTGCTTTTGCTTTGAAGACACAATTGGGTTGAATTGTGTCCTCACAAAGATGTGTTCAAGTCCTAATCCATGGTGATTGTGACTTTTCTTAGCACAAGTAATTAGCAAAAATAAGGTTATATTGGGCCACAATCTCAACGAATAGTGTCCACATGGAAAGAGAAGCGGGCACCCTCAGGGCAGAGGTTGTGTGGGCGTGGAGATAGAGATTGGAGTGATGCAGCTACAAAGTAATGGGTGATAAGGATGCTGAGAGCCACCAGAAGCTAGGAAGAGACAAGGCAGGATCCCCCTAGTACCTTTACAAGGATCATGCCCTACTGACACCTTGATTTTGGATACCTTTGGATTTTGGACAGCACGCTGTTGTTTTAATTATTCTTTATTTTTTTAAAGTTAATCCTTTTTTCTCCGTTCCCACTTGCTTTTTATTTTACGATGTCACTTTATCTATAGAGTCAGCTTTAGTGTTTTTTCTCATGCCCTTCCTACCTTGTAAAATTTTCTCTGGATCTTGTCTTTGATAATCTGGGTGAGAGATACACTAAAGAGGGAAAAAAAGGTCATCCTATTTCAAGTTGTTACCACAAAGTAATATATCACATTGTCATGTTATACCTGAACACTTAGTAGGTGGTTGGTAATATCTAGTGAATCAAAGAGAGAGAGAGAGAGAACAAGTAAAGATTCAACTTTTGGGGCATGGCTTTCCACTGTGGAATGAATTTTCATGAAATAAGAGATTAATGATTTGTTTCAAATCATCTGCTTCAGAGAATATACTCACTTGCTTTGGAATTCAAGCTAAGGAGCAATTGCTCAGTGCATTAATAATAGTTGACTCCATTTATAAAAAACCTACTGTATGCCAGACACCAGACTAGGTTCTTACATGCATTGTCTCATTGACTTGTTTCCATTCTAATGGAGTACCTACTTTATAACTGTTTAATTAATGAAGAAACTAATGCACAGAGATAATGAATATACCCAATAATAATGACAATAATAATGATAGTAATAAAACACATTTTGACTACCTTTAACCTGCCATCCTGGTAATTTCCCACACATCATTTCAGGTAATATTCCCACGACTCTCTGAGGTTGGTTCTAGTGTGTTCTCCAGTTTTACAAATAGGCTAAGTGATGGCTCCATGTTGCTTAGCACCATGTCTGTGGTCACTGCACACACATCACACACAGTCTTAAAATGTGGACCCTGCCCTCTGGAGCTCACAATCCATACGGGGAAAGAAAACTGTGATTTATGCAACAGTTTGGCCTACAGATGGGTGTTAAGGTGGGGTGAGGCCTGGAATGACTTTGAGAAATCACCCTGGAGAAAATGAGAAGGCATGGGGAGGCTCCGACAGAGATTGTTAGTGAACTGCTTCCTGTCAGTCATGTTGGAGAGGTTATAGCATGATGTGGGATATGATGTTAGGAAGGCCTCAAAATTCGTAGGAAGGGTCTCTGTTGAGAGGAGTAATAATATGCAACAGCACAGAATGACTGAGCATGGCTGTCTTCTGAGAAGAGACCTTGAGGGAGGCTCTTTCGATCTCTTCACTTAATGAGCATTAGCGATGTTCAAACCACATTAAGATCAAGTGTGTATGCTCAGGTGTGTGGAGACTCTGCTGTCCCATCACCATCTTATTTGAGATAATGTTGTATTTCATGAAGCTGTGGCTATGACCTGGAGGACTCTGTCTCAGGGCATTAAATTCTCTGAGCTCAGAGCTGGTGTCCTCTAGACATCTGATTAGACCTGATTCAGGGATTTGGGGCAGAGGACTCTTAATAAAGGACATTTTGACATTGCACATCTGCTCCTTCTATTTGCGAGAGTCCAACCTCCCCATTCTTTATCAAGATAGAGACAGTCACAGAGCCCTGGGCTCAGACACAATGCCCTGGAAAATGATATATCTCAATGTTCCAGTGCATAGGACTGAGAGGAGTAACAAGAGAGGCAGCATCTGGGGCAGGAACTGAAATCAAAGTCTGGAAGGCATCCAGTGAGTGAGTCATCCACCTGAGAGGGCTACAGAGTAGTTGAATTTGCAATGGAAATGAAAAAACAGGAAGAAAATGTAAGATTAGGCAAAACTTTAGAGATAGACATGGAGGACTTCCAGGATTCAGAGATGGTACTGAAGGACTCTTTGAAGGGCCTTTAGAGATCATCCAACCTCAGTTTTTCCAGGAGTGTTTCATAATCCCCCTCACTCACTTGGAAAACTCCTATGCATTCTTCAAAACCCAGCATAGATTTTGCCCAGATGACCTTCCCTGACCTCTCAGCATGTATCTTTTCTATGTTACTTTAACTTTCTCTGATTATGGGTGTCCTAATGCTTAGCACTGTTTTAAGCTTAATACAGTATTTTATAATCATCTATTTATTTTTCCCTCTCATCCACTGTGAGCAATTTGGTGTTAGGACAGCATAATCTTATTAGTTATATTTATACCAGTAGATGGCCAATAGTAGAAGTTCAAAGAGTATTTATTGATCCCAATTACAGATTTTAAAATGGCCATTTTGTTCCACTCAATATTGCTGTGAACCTAAAACTGATCTAAAAAAAATCTGTTTGAAATTAAAAGTCATTTTGAGACAAAGACAAAGGGACACCAGTCTCTTCTGAGATTAATTGGAACATCGGTTCTTAAGAGCAGAATCAGTGAGGGTGCATGGGAAAAATTGTATTTTTGGATCTGAAACGCTGAGTAGATACAGAGCCCACTTAGGCCTTGGACCCAGGGAGGTTCAGCGGATGTCATTAGATTCCCTCTAGTTTGTTTGTTCTTTCGATTCAGTGAGACTTGAGGCTGCCTCTTTTTCCTCAGGCTGTGACCTTTGTATGTGGTGCTGGCAGATGCTTGGTGCTCCTCTGTGTTCCTTGTTCTCTGCTGGCAACTCTGCTCAGTCAGCCTGGCACTGACAGTAAAGGTGGCATCTACAGGTAGGGGAGCTGGGTCATCTGATTTTCCTAACTACAGTGGACACTCAGCCCACTCATCTGTGTGAACAGGGCACAATGTTTTGACCCTGTTTATTTAAAAAAAATTAAAAAATGATTATTATAAATATATGTGATATATGATATAGTATAAATATTTATGTATATATACACACATATACATATATATATACACACACATGCATATATTTATACTACATCATTGCATTTTCCAAGGTTCTTCCTCCACTCCATCACTTGTGAGCCTTCATCTGTATCTTCCTGTGCTCTTCCTTCCCCGATCTCTCCTTTCTCCCACCTCCACCCCAACATCTTGCCCCCTCTCTGCTGTCAGCTTACCCTGGTTTTTTTCTGGTCTTTTGCCTGTCAATCCTACAGCCCATCGATAGGTAAGATCACATAGTTTCTGTCTTTTTTTTTTTCTCATCTATTTCTGCTAATGTAATTCCCTCCATGTTATCCCATATGCTTGATATTTGTCAGTTTTAATTGCAGGATAATATTCCATTGTGTAAAGTATACCAAATCTTTTTCAACTATTCATCAGTTTTGGGACATTAGGGTTGTTTCCATATCCTGGTTATTATAAGTAGTGCTGCAATAAACATCCGAATACAGGTGTCCTTT
Organism: Uropsilus gracilis; assembly: GCA_004024945.1. NCBI lineage: Eukaryota > Metazoa > Chordata > Mammalia > Eulipotyphla > Talpidae > Uropsilus > Uropsilus gracilis. The sequence goes on along the minus strand of PVHY01025242.1, from coordinate 5,501 downwards.
TGGACACCTAGCCTTTGTTTTATGTCCTTTGTTTTTGTGTCCTTTGGGTAAATTCCCAGTAGTGGGGTCACTGGAATGAATGGTAGTTCTATTCAGTATTCTGAGGGTCCTCTACACAGTATTGCATAGTAGCTGGACCAGTTTGTCCACATCAGTGCCAGCACACGTTGCCCATTTTTGTTTTTGTTTTTGTTTTAATATGGACCATTTTCATTGGTGTGAGATGGTATCATCTTATTGTGGTTTTGATTTGCATTTCCCTGATTATAAGTGATGTTGAGCATTTTTTCATATGTCTATTGGCCATTTGTGTTTCTTCTGTGGAGAAGTTCTCCCATTTTTTTGACTGGACTTTTTGCTTTGTTTTTGTTAAGTTGTGTAAGTTGTGTGTGGATCTTTGTTATCAGACCCTTTTATTTGTATAGAGGGCAAACATTTTCTCCCATTCGGCTGGATTTCTTTTTGTTTTGGTTATTGTCTTTTTTGCTGTACAGAACCTTTTCAGTTTGATGTAGTTCGGCCCTCTTTGATTGCCTTGTGCTGAAGAGTCCCTGGAGCTACAGGACAGTTGACCCCAAGGAATTCTCTGGCCCTGCCACCTTGCTTGGGTTCCATCCTCAAGATGGAAACATTTGCTTCTGCCTTCACAGCTTTTCTTTGTGCTTCTTTGTGAGACATTTCTGAGACGTGCAAGTATTTTCTTTCTGGTGGTGAATTGGTTTAGAAATCCTTTGTTTGATAGCCCAGCTTCAAAAGCACTGGATGTCTACTGCTTATCTTCCTTCTCCCTTCCAAGCTTGGGGGTGCTCTTACAGAGGGAGTGAGGGTAGGGGTGGGCAGAAAAAACTGCCTTTCATATTGGCTTATAAACTCATTCTACCTTTTGGGGGGGACCATAGTGTAATTACTTTGTGGATAAACAGTTTCCATATATTTTATATTCAGTTAAATGGGGAACAATGGTATATCAGACTATTCTGTGACTATGAAGAGTGTGTAAGCTTATGTTAACTGTTTCCATAGTTTTCTTTTGTTCTAGATGTTTATTTCATTTATCTCTGCAAAATTTATTGAGCATTTAATGTGTGGTAAATGCAGATATAAAGATCCATAAGATCCATAATTCTGAGGAGCTGATGGGCTGTAGGAAGGGAGACAAGTAAACAAACAGTAATAGGGTATTTGGTTTTTTTTTTTTTTTTTTTGAGACTAGATCTCGCCATGTTGCCCAGTGTAGTGTCAAACTTGTGGACTTAAGTGATCCCTAGCCTCAGCCTTCTGGATATCTGGGATTACAGGCATGAGTCACTGTACCTGACCTCCAAACAGCTATAGTTTTTAGGGAAACTAGGGCACCAGAAATTCATTATTTTCAGAAATTCACTGTTAAGGTCATAGTCCTTGAGGGAATTGTGTGGTTCTAAATTATTTCTATATTTTCCCCCTAAATCTTTGACACATCATGCATTTATTTAGTAGGAATTAAATTAACATGTATTGAATAGATGACCAAAGGAGTAATTGGAATATTGAACCAGATGATGTTCATATGTCTTTTTCTGATGTGATAAGGCTGCCATATTTTTATGAGTACATAAGCTAATTAGAATATTTCTCTGCCTTTTTGTCTCCCAAAGCATAGAAAGAAATGCTTCCTTATCTGTCCCTAATACAAAGGTCCCTTTTAATGGATATTTCTCTTGCACTCTGAGTTCTGAGGAGATGGAGAGGCATTGTATTGGATTCAGATTTCAGATCCAAATGAATGGGCAATATATTAGCAGAGTTGTGCATGTTAGAAAACAACTTAGCTTTTATAGAACCATTTATTGGTTTTGATAACCAAACTGTGGACGGGACAGGACAGAGCTAGTCTCAGGGGTACTCAAATGTGGGATTCAGTTTCTACTGGGCCTTTTTTATGTGCTGCCTCTTTTGCCTCTGACTTACTTTGCCTATCAGTTTCTTTTGCTGAGATCGTTTTACTCTTCTAGCTAGACTACAGCCGGTACTACACCACATATTTTTAGCTTTGATTCCATGCAGAAAAAGACTCTTGTTTTAGTTCCAATTTAGAAAATTCTGGGGAAGGACCTTTTAGTCTAACTGAATCTCTTGGGATTCAGCCTTGGTCTCTTCTGGGACCTGTGATAGTATGACCATTGGCCAACCTTACTGGAGTGATGGGCAGAGAAGAGGGAGACACTATCATCACAACAAAGAAGAGGAAAGCTTTTCACAGAAATAGGAAATGCTTTGTAGACAAGTAGTAGCTATCCATTCCAGCTGAAGAACGTTGATCAACACTGACTCCTGTCTGAAGAAAAAGCCAACTCTCACACTTGTCTTCTGTAGTGTCTTCAACCACAGCCACCCCTTCTGGTTAGGGATGTCATGGGCATACTCATTATCAATTATCATGCTTATTTAGTGAGCATCTCTAGCTGTCTGTTCATCCATTTGTCTGTCTGACTGCCTGCCCTCCCGCCCACCCATCTGTCCTTCCATCCATCCATCCATCCACCCATCCATCTATCTATCTCTATCTACTACGGGTTTGTATGCATATGTATGCTGGACATTGGATTAGCTGTTTTAAATAAATAATCTTTTTATAAATTCTATAAGAAAAAATTTATTCTGTAACTTTATTCAGGTTCAGACACATTAAGAGACTTACCAAAATCATATGCCAAGTAATTGGGAATTTGAATACCACCAATACCTGCCTTTCTGCTATCCTGTTGTTGTTTGGGATTTGTCCATCTTTAGGGTGAAAAATCTCATGGCAATGTAACTAAACTCAAAACCTTTTAACTTTCAGTCAAGGTCTACAAAATACCCATTGGAAATTCTCTGGTAATTTTTTGTCATGTTTTATGAGGGCTCCAGTCACCAAGCAGGGTATTCAGAATGGATGTGGAGCAAACCACCTCTTTAGTATGACCACTAGTGCAAATTTGCAGGTGCTTATGGTCAGTATGTTCATGGTAAGCAGAGAATGGCAGAGGAACACATTGATTATTGTTTGTTGATGGAAACAACTGTGGTGTTATTCATGATCTTTCATTTTTTGGGAATGTTTGGAAAAACAAACCAATACCTTGCCATAAAAATGTGTTACATTCCTAGGAGAATGTTGTCGTGTAGCCTTAGTTGTATGTGTAGCCTTAGGTCACTGCAAACTCTCAGTTTTGGTTTACCAGTAAGTAGCAATGACAATAACGATGCAATTCAATGTCCACACTCTCCTACTGATTCTTACTTTCCTGAAGTGGTGAAATACATGAAAAAGTCATTACTTTTAAGTTGTAAACTACATATAACATAAAGCTTATTATCTTGACCGTTTCCAAGTGTTTAGGTCACTCAATACCTGCTATTAAGTATCAGATATTGTTGTACAAGCATCAACACCATCCAGTCTCCAGAATACTTTTCATCTTCTAAAACTGAGATTCTGTACCTGTTAAACAGGGTACTCCCCATGGTCCCTCTCCCAGCCCCTGACAATCACTATTCTATTTTCTATTGCTTGAGTTTAGCTTTTATTGTTTTAAAATTAATATTCTACATGCCAGTGAGGTCATATAATATTTGTCTTTGTGTGTCTGGTTTATTTGACTTAGCATAATATCCTTGAGACTCACCTGCATCTATGTGGTAGATGACAGAATTTTCTGCCATTTTTAAGTTTGAAAAATATTCTGAGTGTGTGTATAGTGTATATATGTAATATACACACACTATGTTATATGGAGAAACCTGCACAAACGGTGATGTGTTATTATTTGTGTAGATTTTAGCACAGAGTCTGGCATACAGTAAGAACTATATATATGTTTCCTAAATCAAGCTGTTTAACAGTCTGCATCATATAAACCCTTTCATATGTGTTGCTTCTTTTGGCTCTTGTAGTAAACCTGGGGGTTGGTAGGACAGGGATTATTAATCTCACCTCACAGATGAAGAAAATGTAGTTCATAGAGGGTAAGTAATTTGCTTAAGGTCATCCAACTAATAATCAAAAGCAATTAATCTAGAATTCAGGATTCTTTTAGCCTCTTGGGTGCTCAGACTACTAGATTAGTGGTGGCCAGGATTTAGTGTTCATGGACTCATTTAAAAAATGAGAGAAACTATTCAGGTTTACTGCTCATTTCTCTCATTCCCTCCCTCCATTCTGTGTTCATCTCTGATGCCTGTGCCCAGAAGGCTGACTTCCATGAACTACAACATTGATACCGTTGGTGCCAGACTTCCAGTTTGCTGTGGCCTTCGGATTCCCTAGCAGGGTGACAGGCAGGGTGGCCTGGGGAGAGTGTTGATGTCTTGCTGTGTTGTCAGGAGTTGTGATATTCATGTAAAGCCACAGCTTCTGCTAGGTGGCTGTCTCCATGGTTCCAGCTCCCACGGGCACCAGTGACAGTTTTCTCCCCTTGACCCTTCCAGGCATTTCACCACCCTTGTTTATTCTCCTGACTCTCCCAGCTCTGTGAGTGGTTCCTTCATTAAAGTCTCTTTATTTGAACCATCTGGGGTGAATTCTGTTTCCTGCTGAGACCCTGACTGTTACAAAGACCAATATTGACTTGTTTATTTTTAGATTGCCAAGTAAGGGCATAAACAAATAAGCAAAACCCAAACAAAACTGCTGTTTATTACTGCTCCATTTATCTCATTGAAACAAAGATTTCTTAATACCAAAGAAAGGAGGAAGGGAATAATTGTAGAAAATCTCTCACTTTATTACTTTATTCTCATTTTATTATGACCTAGTGAAAACTTTATCAGAAATTGGATGCGGTCCACAGCCAATTCCTGGGGCAAATAGGTGAGATTACTTTATCACTCTACTGATTTATTCCCTTGGTATTTAAAATAGTTAGAAAGAGATGGCAATATACATGCATGCATTTCCCAATACATATATTGAGGAAGTTCATAAATACTCCATGTGCTTTTTTCAAAAGTATGCATTAAATGTTGCTTCTGTGTGCCCTGAAAATTGGGTATATACAGGTGTGTAAGACACATTCTCTGCTATCACAGTTTAGTTGAAGTGACAGGCAAGAAAAGAGGCAACTTTAATATATCTAGGACAATGCTAGGAAAACTTCAGCATGGATTGCAAATACCACAACTAATTTTCTTGAAGATGAAGGTTGGAGTGGTGTTGTTTAAACCAGGTAACATTTGTATTGAAGCTTTGAAGCATTCTAAGAGTTTTCCTGGTGGACAAAGGAAAAGGCATTTGAAGCAAAAACTCAGGTTTAAATAAAAATTTGAGGGCATGGGAGTATCTGGCACTCACAGGAGTATGTCCTGAACTTACCAGGTGTAACACTATAGAGTTAAGGTGAAACAAAGGATGAAGTCAAATGGCATGGAACTTTTGACCCAACCCTGAGGAATATAACCTCATTCTACAGACAACTCGGTTAATTGGAGGGTTTAAACATTTTTTTCCTTATTCATGGTACAGGTTTTAAAATTTTTTT
>PVHY01025241.1:0-18601 GCA_004024945.1 Uropsilus gracilis | reverse complement strand
AAAAAAAAAATAAAAATATTAAAAAAAAAAAAAAAAAAAGAATGACATATGATTTCAAGGAAAACATCCTCTGCTGGGTACCAAGGAGGTTCCAAAAGAAGGTTTCTTTTGAAGGCCTCTCTGCCATGCCAAGCATCCTTTCCCCTGGATCCTACTGTGGTTTATGTTCCTGCCATTCACTTGCCACTAAACTGGCATCAACTTTCAGGAAAACTGCAGTGTGGGCCCCTTCTTCCACCAGCTTGAAAAGTTTCTAACAGGGCAAAGGCTGTGCTCTATTAGTATTTATATGAATCACCCTTTTCCTCCAACATATGTTCAATAAAAATTCTTGGTTGTCTAAGGAAATCAAGTTCTTTCTTTTAAAAATGCATTCAAAACAAATACTTTTTTTCTCAAGTGGTCACCAAGGAAGAGGCACAAAACATTCTCCTCATGGAAGCTGTGTTTACCTGGTCCCTGTAACTCTTTTATAGTTGTTCTTGGAGTACACTGCTAGAATGCTGACACCTGAGCCCATGTTCACCAGCAACATGGGGTACGGATTATCAAGGCAGTATGGCATTTTTTGACATAATTCGGGATTTGTGGGATTTTCAAAATAGTAACATTCCGGCTTGCCGTTGAAGCCAACCGAGTCAACGTAGAGCAGGCCCTGAATCAGACAGTCCAGTTCATCCAGTTTGTGCAGCTGCAGGTCAGCAATCTGAAAGAGGACAAAACCTTGTGAGAGAGGCTGTGATCACCTCTGGGGATGCCCCAGAGGCTTTTAGCTGGACTTAAAATGTGTCATGAACAGTAGAAACACCCTTGAAAATGCTGGTGATTGATCACACTACTGGAAAAGTAGTCTTTGCTAGGTACTGCATGTGCCCACTATGTGTGCTAAAGAACACAGAGCTTGCCTGGATGCTGGAAAAGCATCCATTATTATGTGCTGGGGTTTTAACGGTAGCCCCAGAAAGATATGCCCAAAACCTAATTTTCAGAAGCTATCAGTATCACCTAATTTGGCGGGGGTAGGGGGGTAGGGGGGGTGGGGAGGGGTTTGCACATGTAGTTAAGGATGTTAACTTGGAAAGAACATTCTAGGGGTACACCCTAAGTTAACTGACCAGTTTCCTTATAAGAGATACACAGGACAGACTGATAAACACAGAGAAGGTCACATAAAGATGAAGGCAAGAGACTGGAATGCTGCACCACAAGCTGGGAAATGCTGACAGTCACAAGAGCCTCAAAGGAAGGTATGTTACTGGAAACACCTTGAATTTGGACTGCTGGCCTCACAAAACATGGCTGAATAAATTTCCGTTATTTCAAGTCTCCAAATCTGTGGTAATTTGTTATGGCAGTCACAGGAGACTAGTACACCATTGCTACTGATACCAGGGCTCTCTGGCCAGTGAAGAGAGAATGCTCTTAAAAAGAAAGAATCCTATACTTCCTTGGCAGGACATGAGGGCCCAAGGGAGCCTGGTGCTGAGGACAATCTCCTTTGACTCCACAAATCCAACTCCCCATATTTGGGCTTTGGAGGTTGCCAGATCTGGCTTTGAATTCTAGCACTAAAATCCAGTTGAGGGATGCACAGCAACTTAACCAACTCAAGCCTCGGTCACCTCATCTGTAGAATGGAGATAATACCCACAACATGGCATTGTTGTGAAGATCATCTTATAAATATATGTAAATGGCTTACAGTGAGCTTGGCGTGATTAGAAAGCTCAGAAGACATTCGCTCTCTTATCAATAGGTGGTTCCAAAGTGTGTTCTTATGAGACAAAAACTCCCCATTCTCCTCAAAATAGAGGGAATAGAGAATTAGGGGGCTAGTGGCTCCATTACATCCTCAAAACTTTAACTCGTGATCCTCAAGATTGCTATTACTCTAGTCAGGAGGTCTGGTTGATGATCATTTGCCATGGACAGAGATGTAACAATCACCAACATAAAACTGAACATAGGGAGAAAGAAACTTTATGAGATCTAATTTAAATGTTTAAGAAATATTTTCAAGAAAATAATGGCTACTGTTTGTGGTATACTACGTCAGTCACTTGTACTAGATGATATAATAATTCTCATAAAAACCCTGGAAGTAGGTACTATCATCCTTATTCTGTGGGTAAGGCTCAGAAAATTTAAGTAATTTCCCCTACGAGATACAACTAGCAAGTATCTCCTGATGCTACATTCTTCTCCATTGCCAACATGGATACTGCCTCTGATATCTGGAAACAACCTCCACAAGCACTATACTTGGATATTTTGCCAAAAAGACCACTTTTATTTAAAAAGACTACAACTATGAATTTGTTGTTACTCATCTGAATTTTCCATTCAACAACATCTATATTTTTAGAGCAGAATTAGAATAGATTGTGACACAAACAAAAAAAAATTTTTTAATTTTAATTAGAATATATTGTGAATCAGAGAATAGGTTGTGACTCACAGACACAACCATTTGAAATGACACTGGTGATAAAGCAAGTCTATCCCATAATGTTGTTAAGTATTTGATTTTTGCCAAGTGAAACTTTGGGATGAGATGTATATAATCTTACATGTTTTAAGGGAATAATGTTGTAGGTATAAAAACCATCTGGAAACCAAAGAAACCACAGTGAGAGTGTAAGTACTGCTTCCTAGATCAGCCCTGATGCCTCTTCCATCATGCACACAAACACTGTTTACACTACAGCTCACTTTCTGGTTCATCGGTTGCCCCTGAGCACCATGCTCAAAGGCCTGCCCATAATAACATGTATTAAATAGAACAAGAAAAGTTATCAGTTCCCAGATCATTCCAAATATAAAAGAGGCAATTTTATCAGCTAGTCTTGGGAACATAGGTTAAACCTGCTTAAAAATTAATCAGATACATTGTGTGCTGCTGACACTCTCAAACTGTGCTAAGGAAACAGAAAAACCTGGCAAAACACCAAGGCAAATGATACAGACAACTTTGTTCTGAAAAGAAACATCTTTATCTTGCCTTTTCTCCCAAATTCACTCGCAAATAAAGTGTTGACAGCAAAGAAAAACTGTACATTTCCCTGAGGTTATTGATATTTCTCAAAGATAGTCACTTTCATTCAGACCTACAGGGAGCCCTCTCAAAAATCTTTACTATCCAGGAGAAGGACAGGCCTCCAAATGTTAGCAATCACTGAAATAATGGCTGGAGTTCCAAAAAAAGCCATCTGAAAGTCTGTTACCCTTCAGTTTGTTAGTGAAACACTGAGTGAACATTGTGAAAAGTCTACAAGAATGTTAAAAGATCCCAACTTGAAAGAAACACTTTGCCTCCACCCAGTTTTCTTTATATCAGGGTTAACAAATGCCTCTGGAGACACTAGGAAAACATAAAGGAGTGAACATTCATTAGATGTAAAGTAACAGTGACTTTGGTACACAAGACAATCTGCACAAATTTAAAATTCCCTGCACCCCATTATGCCCCCATGGGAAGGACAGTTCAGTGTGATCAAAGATTCTGCTTTTCATAAGCCAGAAATTCTGATTTTCATGTGACATCTTGTAATTTTTTTTTGGGGGGGGGGGGGAGGAGAACTAGGTCTCACCACAGGCCCCAGGCCGAACTCAAACCGCAATCCCTGACCCTGGCAGCTTCATAGGCTGAAGCTTACAGGCAACAAGCCACCATGCCCGACCCGCATCTTGTAATTTTTAAGTACTAGCAACTATTATTAAATTTTTTCAAGCGACCACAAGCTGAAGCTGGGCGTGGTGGCTCGTGCCTGTAAGTCCCACTCTGGGCAACACAGAGAGACCTAGTCCCAAAAAATAGCTGGGCATAGTGGCGCACGCATGTAATCCCAGCTACCTGGGAAGCTGAGGCTGAGGAGTGCTTGAGTCCACGGTTCCCCGGGCAACGTGAGCCTGCAGTTCCACGGGCAAAAATAGCAAGACCTAGTCTCAAAAAAACCCCAAAAACAAAAACAAAAAACAATCACAAGTTGAGAAATCACTTCTTTGAGCTAAATCTATCTTCTAACAGTCTTAGATACATATTCTCATGCTCATCTCTATAAAAGGTCTCAATGACAGATCTGAAAATTCAGTTCCAGCAAACATGCTGATGAAGTTACAGCAAATGCAAAGATGACCTTTGTTTTTTTAAACCAAGCTGTGCTGGTAAGAATTAGACAACAACTTTCTAATTTTTAGAGGGAATTCAGTGATTCCCTGTATGTTAATACTAAAAAAAAAAAAAAAAAAAAGACACCAAACATAAGATGTGCTCGCAACACAATTGTCAGAGATACTCCTTACATGCTTCAGCTCAGTCTGTCAAAAATAACTGAATAAATATAGATCAGTTATGTAGTAAAAATCATCCCAAGAGGAGGTTCCACACCTACTCTTAAAAGGAGGAGACTATGCACTTACCCAAATAGTTACTGCTTTCCTTAGAAGTTGAGAAATGAGTCACCAAATGGTGTTTCCAAAATAAGTAAAATACACATTCTTTTGACACCTTACACTTTCTATGGGGTGTTTGCTGACACTGGCTCTATAAATACTCTAGAGTAAGTGGTAGAAATGGTTATCTTACTAAACTAAGAACAATTTGCATATAAAAGTGGGTTATTCTCCCTTCACAAAAGACCTGTGATCTAGAGACTTCAAAGCTCTGTGAGAAATACAACAAAACCTCCAAGTTGGCATCTTCTTCCCCATACTCACTGATAAAAGGGGAGTGGTCAAAGGGTAGGAAGGGGAGGCAGCCAATGTCTGTCCAGCTCAGGTTCTGTCACACTCAGTCTGTCTCTGGCTTAATATTAGGAACCAGTCTGATAAATGTTCTCAACTGATTCATTTAGACCAAAGATTTCACATATCTACCCTGCCTCCTCCTGATATTTTCCCACCGTTATTAGCTTTTTTAGGTTGTTTTGCTAGAGATTTCTTACCTCACAGTGGCCAGTTCTTAAGCCCTGTAGCTTGAAATAACTGTGATGATGCAGTCTGAAAACCCTTTTCTAAGCCCTAACCTTAATTACTCAAGTTAGCTGAAGGTTGTTATATCCTGTTTGTTCAGAAGGTAGGTCTTTCTTTTTCCTTTTAAGTGGCTGAAAAAGTCACTTCTAATTTCTATTAGTCTGCACTGCATAAAACTCACAAGGAAAAGCACCTATTATAATAAAGATAAGGACAGAAAAGGTGACTTTTTTCTATAAATTTTCTGTTGTTAGAGTTATTTGCATTCTAAAGAATATTCTTGAAGATAAGAAGTATAGTTGTGGATGAAAATATTCTAGCAGTATAAGCAGGCAATCAGGGTACAAGGACCATACCTGGCCAAGGCAATCAGGGAATGAGGATACCACGGACGGCAAGAAGCAAGATTATTAGTTCCAGTACTGACTCAGTGGATTAATACTCATAGGCTGAGTACTCCTACCAGGGAGTTAAGGGTTTACATTGCTTTGACGTTCCAGGTGGCTATCATTGGTGGTAGTACAAGGCCTGACATGGCAAAGACAGAATGAGGAAGATTGAAGGAGAAACTGGGTTGCATACCCGTAAACTGAGTCAATAAGTCATGGGTTGTTTATCTAGACAGTTGTTTTTCTAGACCCTTAGGTTGTATTTCTTAGGTTGCTGTGCTTCAGCATACTTTATCATGCTTTCACCTGGTCATCATACTTTAGTAGGTTCTTTAAAACAAAACTCACAGAATGCAGACAGTGGAGATAAACACCAAGCCAACCTACAGTGGTCTGTGTCCTGGAGCACAGTCAGCGGAGGCTCCCTGCCTCTTTGGAACCACTGTCTTAAACCTCTGGCTGGATTATCACTTTCTCAGACCTCTTGTGGTTACATTTTTCTTTTGTGTTTCATTTTGTAGAATCCTTGATTTTGAAGCCTAATTTTTGCCAATCAGAGATTTGTTTGTGACAGTGAACCTAAAATGTTAAAAGAAGAAGGAATAAAGGAAGGAAAAAAAGAAAGAAATGCAGCCTTGTTCAGTTGAAAGTGTTCTACACAGGGATCTAATCAAATGCGACTCATGGTTTATAGGTCTTTCTTGTACATTCTGAATTGAATGAAGAATAGTAATATTATCTAAAGACTTAAAAAATACATTTATCATATAGAAGAAGACAACATCTTCAAAAATAACCATTGATCCTTCAGGGTATCTTTTAGTTAACCCTAATCCCTCGAATTTTTTTAAACAACTGCAATTATACCAAAACAATGTTTTTATGCAATAACAACTTTATAATTTGTCCAATGCTTTAGAGTTCAGACCATTTCACACACACTGTAGAGAACACTGATATTTTTACAACTAAGTAAATACTCTCAATTTTCTATTCTGGAAAGGGGAAGAAGTTGGATACGTACACCTACAAGCTTTTACTATTCTCTGCCCAAAATCTCTGTACCTACGCCAATATGGTTTGTCCTACTTGTTCTTCCAGTTCCTACTCCAAAGTTAGCTTATCACCCAGAGACCAAGGAGTCGTTCCCAACCCTCCCTTATCCCCCTTGCCCTGGGTTCTCCCCCTCCATATTATTTATCATCATTTGATATAGTCTATATAGACTAGTTTATCTGATTATTTAGTGACTTGTCACAGTAGAATATGAGCTCTGAGGTAACAGGGGCTTATTTTGTTCGTGACATTATCTGGTGTATAGAAGGAGCAGGATTTACTTGTTGAGTAAGTACAAAAATGGCTGGGGAAGAGGATGATAAAAACCTACTCTTACCATCTGGGAAGGATAAGGACACAATCCCCTAGTACACTGACAAAAAGACCACAGAAAGATCTTCTGTCATTATTTTGGCCCTGACTAAGCATAGAAACAGAAGATAGCTGTATGTTTTTCTTTTATAGATGTGTGTGCCCACCTGGCCAACCCATTCAGCTAATACTCTAGATGCACTCCTTGTTCTGATCTAATCCCAATGCTCCAGCAACCTACCCCCAAAGGAGCAAAGATCTCTTTATCTTGGTTGTAATAAGATCTGAACTTTCTCAGCACAGAATCTTGAGAAATATACTTGCTTAAAGCCAACATATATTGAGTAACATGCATTACTCCCGAAGAGGCACAGAGGCATTGATGGGGTTGCATAAACACTACAGAACACCCTAGGTCAAGGTAGTCCCTAGCAGAGAGGGACAGACAGGACCTGAGGACCTCACAGCATTATAAGTGAGTCAATGTTTCCTTCTTAATCATAACTGAGCTAACACCCTGGCTCAACCAGGGGTACAACCAGAGCCTCATAATCTCTTTCTAGTTTTAGTTTCCTCATCCATGTCACACAAGAATGCCACACTTCCTGACTCTGACTTCCTAGAAATTTCCCCTAGTCTAACCCCTACTGCCACCAATTTTACAGATGATGAAACTGAGGCCCACAGGAGAGACATGTTTACTCAAAGAAAGCCAAGTGGTTAAAAGCCAAGATAGCATGAGAATTCAGGGTTACTGCTTTTTCCAATTATGGACTCAAATTTAATTTTATGCCCCTCTATTTTAACCTCAGTTTCAAAATTCTAAAGGGACCAATGGGTCCCTTTAGTGGGAAAAATTTCCCATAAATTATTTAAGTAAATGGAAGCATCAATTTTTGTTGGGTAGGGAAAGAAGACACATGAAAAAAAAGTCAAAGCATGAAAAAAGCCATCTTAAATTATGCTTGAAGATTCTGCTGTCAGTTTTTATAGAAACTGCTAACTACTACCAATGAAATAAACAATGTGAACTTTAATGAACCAACTAAAACTGTATTTAGAGCTGGGTTAAATATAACCAGTAACACAATGACTCAATAATTCAGTCATTCATGATAGATTTTGTGGTCAGACTGAATTATATTGGCTCCATGAAAACACTAGTGATATACACCTCAGGTTTTAAGAAAATGTATTTTATAACTTACCTCACTATAGTTTCAGCTCACCAGCAAAACTAATGCCATCTTTCCTTTTCTTCCTGAATCTTCTAATCCTTCATATTTTGCTATATTTCAATCACTTCTGCTAATATGGCTTTCTTTAGTTTCTTCATATTATTTTACTTTATTCTTAAATTATTCCCTGACATGAGGTTAAATAATATAGAGATTACCCTGACTATAGATATAAGAAATTAGAACACATGGCTGTTGAGGGATTACTAAACAAGAAGAAAGCTTAGATTCCATCATACTCGTCCAAGGCTTTAATTTAGTCAAATCTGTCAAGTCTACATGAATAACAGAGTTGGTATGTCCTGCAGTCAGGATGCAGCATTATTGTCACTGTGTTAACCCATAGCCCGTAAATTGCAGTCACTAGCAAAGGAATTAATCTATAAATAACATCAAAGATTTCAATCTTGTGAACAAAACTTCTGAATGGCATTCTTAAAATGGGCAGACTTCAGAAAGAATTTCTAGTAAGCCTCTCATGTTGACCTCAGTCTCTCTACAAAGCTGGCATAATGGTTATGTTTTTTCATAAAACTACAGTTAAGAGCCTGTAAAAACTAACTGAAATATTTCAGGAGGAGGGTTTCATGCCATCTTTAATTTATATTTCAGAAGCAATTGTAACAAAACTGTTGATGATGATGATACTGAAAGCTAGTATTTATCAAGCATTTACCCCTCCATGTGACAACCCTATGAGGCAGAAACTATTGTTAATTCTCAAACAGATGAGGAAACTGAGGCACAGGGGGGTGAGGTAAACTTGTCCAAAATTCCAAGGCTAGTTGTCTCGTTCTTCCACCAGTAGAAGGAGCCATGAATTTGTATATGTGAGAGATATTCTTTCACTAAGAGGTAGCTTTGCCATTTTAATAAGGACAACCCAACATACCATTCTAAAGTCCTCTTCAAACTTGAAAGCTCCGCCTCCTGTGGCACAGAGAGTTGTGTGGAGACTGGAGAAGTTCTTCTCACTGCCCATCTGAATGAACCTGTGCATAGCACAGCTGGGGAAGCGAATGAAGTGTAGATTCCCTTTGCGCCCACACATGGTCAAATTTTTCAGTTCCAGGTGGACATCTCGAATCCCAGTTTTCCCATAAGCAGTATTAGAAGTCAAATACTTCCTGATGCTCTTCAGGTTTTCCACTTCCTCTTGTTCCTCTTCAGCTGTAATATCCTTTGGTTCAAAGTAAACCAGTTTAACCAGTGTTCCACCAATATCCATGCCAAACCAAGGGAAAGCTAGGGGACAAACACAGAGAGTCATGAGTTCTATGTATGCAAAGAAATGTCTGACTTCTGAATATTCAGCAGCATCACATCCACAGGTGCATTTAATATTCAGTTTACCTGAATTCAAATTATCTGTGCCTGGAAAGATACTGACAAGGTGAAAATCCACAATTCAAATGGTGCCCATGATTCTGCCCACCTTTCATACAATTAGAATCTGCCTCAGACTTGAATATCATGCAAGAAACAGGATTCTGCAATTCTGAGTCAATTCATATGCCTCCCAGGGTTTGACAATCTCACCACACTGGCTACAATTCCAATAATTAAGGAAACATATTTTGCATCACTTTGGCCCCCAAATGTTATCAGAATCTCAGCCAAAGACACAATAGTCTATTCCAGCACCAGAAGACACCAGATGCACCAAGAGACAGTGCATGGTCTCTAACCCACATGGGCCTTCTGAGGGCATTTTTCAATGATTACTTTTACAACATTTAATTTGTGTTTCCATGAGCAGTCTTGATAAGATGTGGCTCCAAAGTTTTACAGAAAAATATAAGAAGGAGGAAGGTAGATAAAATGGTCACTAGGGGAGATGGTCACTAGACAAGATGCTCTCTATGGTAACAGAAGTCTGAGAACAGCCACATCTTCTTCATTAAGTAGAAACGCTCCCCACTTCAAATGGTGCACTGAGAGTTCTCAACACAGCCGGCCCATTAGAATTGCTTTTAACATTCCAATTTCTAGTCTCCTCTCCTACAGATTCTAAATTTTTATTTTTTTCTCAAATAATGGATGTAATGATTTTTTTTTTTTTTTATTAAATGCATCAACCATGGCCGGGCATGGTGGCTCGTGCCTGTAAGCTTCAGCCTATGAAGCGGCCGGGGTTAGGGATCGCAGTTCGAGTCCCACCTGGGGCCCGTAGCGAGACTTAGTTCCAAAAAAATATCTGGGCGTGGTAGCGCGCCTGTAATCCCAGCTGGGGATTGCTTGAGTCTGTGGTACCCCAGGCAACGAGAGCCTGCGGTTCCACGGGCAAAAATAGCGAGACCTAGTCAGTGAATGAATGAATGAATGAATGAATGAATGAATGAATGAATGAATGAATGAATGCATGCATGAATGCATGCATGAATGAATGCATGCATGCATCAACCAGGGGAGCAAAGGGTAGCAACAACCACTGGGTAAGCCCTCCAAAGCCTGGAAAGCCCAGGAGGGGGGATGGGTGGGGTTTTAGCCCCACCCACCAACGGATGGCTGTTGTACTGGCAACCATCTACAGCTCAGATCAGCCAGGGCATATTTCCCCCAGCCCCCAACCCAGGGGTTGCTTGCGAAGGTGCATGCCCAGCCATCCAGGCCCCTTCCACATGAAAGGAGGTACCAGTGCATGGGCAGGGACATGGGGGTGGGAAATGCCCCTTCCATTTCACTCTCACCCTAGCTAATCTTCAGGAGGAGGAAGAACATACATAACACAAACTCCATCATAGAATAGGCAAGGGGCCAGGTAAAAATCCAGCCCACAAGCCTGAGTTGGACAAAGCAGATGGACAATCAAGAGAACTATGCGAGACAGGAGAAACAACTATGGAAATACGATGTCACGAGGTGCAACTAAGGAGCTCCCTGGGACTAAAAGACCCAAGACTTCATTTCAGAGATGCCTTTTAGGAGACCAAGGCACCCCTCCCCACACTATGGGAGATGAGAGGAAGGCCAAGAACTGGGGGCATTGGCCCCCCAGCAGGGCTGCAAAGTGAGACAGGAAATGATGCCACTCAGATGCCTGTATCCACAGAGAAACCCCTTCACCAACACTGACAGGGGGTGTAACCTCCTAAATCTGACGCCAGAACTAGCAGCAAAACAACAGAGATGGAGGCCGGGCACGGTGGCTCGTGCTTGTAAGCTTCAGTCTATGAATTGGCCGGGGCTAGGGATCGCAGTTCGAGTCCGCCTGGGGCCCGTAGCGAGACCTAGTTCCAAAAAAAAAAAATAGCTGGGTGTGGTGGCACGCGCCTATAATCCCAGCTACCTGGGAAGCTGAGGCTGGGGATTGCTTGAGTCTGTGGTACCCCGGGCAACGAGAGCCTGCGGTTCCACAGGCAAAAATAGCCAGACCTAGTCTCAAAAAAAAAAAAAGTTAAGGTCAACAAATTCCTCTGATACAACCAAATTAACAAATGTCCTAATATCTTTGCATAAGTTTGCAAAGCAATCCCACAGGCCATTGTAGACTGGGATGCTGGCTTATTCTCCCAGGAGACAATAGAATATTGAAACAATTCATCTCTACTAGCCAATTCTCCTCATGGATGATGTGTCTTGGCCCATGCTTGCTGCCAGTAGGGCTCACAGCCGGTAATAGTTTTAAAGCCCAAACCCAGGATTCAGAACTACCAATGCACAGTCAATAGTGATTAACTAGTGCAACTCCCTCCACCTGTAAATCCAATTCTCTTATCCATCAAAGGAGAAAATTACATTAGAATGGTCTCTAATTCCCTTCTTACTACAAACTCTCTATGGACTCTTTAAGAAATTAAAGGAAAAAAATCACAACTACCCCCAATCTTAGAGGCTGACCAGAGCCCTAAATTTCAGTTTTCCTGAAATCCAAAGGCACATCAACAGGCATCAGGCACTCAGTCTGCAGCTGAAATCCATTCCTATGAAAGAAAAGAAAACACCTGCTTGCTGAACAGACAGAGGGACGGTATTCCAGAACACTGCTAGGACAACCATCTTGGAAAGATTCTGAGAATATCTATTAAAATTAACAATATGCAAACATTTTGAACCTAACCAAATTCCATTCCCAGGCTGTATTTAAAAAGCACCAGTATTTTAAGATAGGTATAAGAATGATCATTGCAGGCCGGGCACGGTGGCTCGTGCTTGTAAGCTTCAGCCTATGAAGCGGCCGGGGCTAGGGATCACGGTTCGAGTCCTGCCTGGGGCCCATAGCGAGACCTAGTTCCAAAAAAAAATAGCTGGGCGTGGTGGTGCGCGCCTGTAATCCCAGCTACCTGGGAAGCTGAGGCTAGGGATTGCTTGAGTCTGTGGTACCCCGGGCAACGAGACCCTGCGGTTCCACAGGCCAAAATAGCAAGACCTAGTCTCAAAAAAAAAAAAAAAGAATGATCATTGCAGGGCCAGGCATGGTGGTGCATGCCTGTAGGTGGCAGCCTAGGAAGCCACGGCTGGGGCCAGGGATCATGGTTCGAGTTGGGGGGGAGGGCACGTAGCGAGACATAGTCCCAAAAAAATACCTGGGCCTGGTGGCACACGCCTGCAATCCCAGCTACCTGGGAAGCTGAGGCTGGGGGTTGCTTGAGTCTGTGGTACCCCGGCAACTTGAGCCTGCGGTTCCACAGGCAGAAATAGTGAGATCTAGTCTCCCCCCCCCAAAAAAAAAAAAATGGTCATTGCAGCACTCTACACTGACTAAAATAAAGACAAAACAAACTGTAAACAAAGTGCATATCCTTTACGGAGAAACTGCAATGAAGTGCATGACTTCTAAACAGTAGAATACTAGGTAGCTAGACTGGGCACAGTGGCTCATGCCTGTAAGCTTCAGCCTATAAAGTGGCTGGGGAACTACAGCCTATGAAGCGGCCGGGGCTAGAGATCGCGGTTCGAGTCCTGCCTGGGGCCTGTAGCAGGACCTAGTTCCAAAAAAATGGCTGGGTGTAGTGGCGTGCCTGTAATCCCAGCTATCTGGGAAGCTGAGGTTGGGATTGCTTCAGTCTGTGACACCCCGGGCAACGAGAGCCTGCGGTTCCACGGGCAAAAATAGCAAGACCTAGTCTCAAATTGAAAAAAAAAAAAATATATTACGTAGCTGTTTAAAAGAGGAATGAGATCTATAACAATTGCCTGGAGAGATAAGCCAACCCCAATCTACTATAAAAAGCAAACCAAGAGATGCCTAGAAGCGTAAATTAGTTACTTTCCCTTTCTGGTGGGGGCAGGGAGGAAAGTATGAAGGGGGAGGTGATGAAAGGGAGGAAGGAAAAGAAGGGGAAAGAGAGGGAAAAAGGGAGGGAGGAAACTTGGAAGGACAGAGGTATGAAGATATCCTATTTGTTTATATAACCCTACAGAAAGTTATAGGCATCCCATCAACCAAGCTGTTAATATTTTTAGGGGATGGGAGTATGAGATTTTATGGATGGTGGCTAATGATCCGGGAGGGAATAAAGAAAATAGTACACTTGAAATGTTCAGTACATGCAGAAGTTTAATAATAAGAATTCAGTAATAATGGAAAATAAGAGTTCGGCACAAAAGGGACAGAACAAACTGTATGAAACCCAGAAAATAATCAAGCTCTGTACCAGAAAACCAGCCTCAACTAGCCACAGCTGTTACCTGCACTCAGGGATGAAGAGTCCCTGCATGGCCCTTGCTCTAGATAGAATGTTGGTAACTATAGGCAGCTAAGGGAGGTCTCACTTTTTCAAACGCACTTAGAGTCAGCATAAGACCCTCCAGAACTTTCTCACAGGAGCGGGAAGCAGTCCAGCTGTGATTGATCTCTCAGCCTAAGTGTGGGATCAGAACGCAGCTAACCCACAGCACACACACAGCAACAGCACAAAATAAATCTGTGTCCTTAAATCACTGAAACTTGGGTAATATCTATTATCACATCACATTAAAGAGTGCGATTTTTCCAAAAGGGAGAGCTGTGCTCAGAAATAAATGACTAGTTTACAAATAAAGAAGAAAAGGAAAGGAAATAGAGTTCATCAAGTCAAACTTGCAGCATTGGAAAAACAGCTGCTTCTCTTCCCCACAGATGAAGGACAAATCCAAGACAACTTCTGGGTGAAAAAGGTCACTGAGCACTTAGCTTTCAGGTGAGGTTCAAAGGAAGAGAATGGCTATCACACCCACTCTTAACACTTTGAGTTAAGATTTCTCAAAGATGCAGCTTAGGTTGTGACTTTCTAGTTAGTACTTTCAATTAGAATTTCTCAGGAAAAGAAAGATTAAAGGTCACATTTAAGTATCCTGAAATAAGTCATTAAAGAAAAACTGGAGGGCACAGCACAAAGGCATACAGTAAATGTAAGCATGCCAATAACTTGGCATATGGACATAACCTGCAGTTAAGTAGATAAGAAACCCATTTCTTTTGGGAAAGAGTTGTACTGCCAAATAAATCTATAGTTTAAACCTAAAAAGGCTGGGAAACCTGTTCAAGACCTAAAAGAACTCTTGAGTCCCCAACCCTCTCAAGTCAAAAGCAACTGAAGAGGCTGCTCTGCCCTGAGAAGGCACACCATACTTCAGTGTTCATGGCAGATGAGATCAAGGAGTTGTGTTGGAAGATAGGCCAAGGGTCAATTAGGGTGATGAACTGAGTCCCCCCAGAGAGAAGAATCAAGACCCCAAAGATACTTTCTCCACCTACAAGGCAATGAATCTGAGGGGTTTCAAATTGCTTCAGCATTTTAAAATGATAACCAGTGGGATGGATGCCTCCCATTCACCTCCCCCTTTCTGAATAGAAGTACATATTGAGTTTTCTAATCTTTGTTTCACTGTTACATATTAAAGTATACAGAAGCAATTTTTCAATCAAACAGACTCTACTTGTCTCTTCCACAGTGAGAGCTCTGGTAAACTGCTGAATGCAAGCTGACTCAGTAATCTGAGACTATGAAAGAGACCATCTGAGACTATGAAAGAGACCATCAATAGATTTGAAGGCCCTGGTCTACCAACCATGAAAGTACAAATGAACTCAAAAACTAATCCAAAACTCCAAGCAAGGTGAACCATGCCCAGATTACTATCTGCCTTGATCCTTGATTCCATCTCCTGGCCCAGATGAATCCCATCTTGGGACTGCCTGTGGGCTATGAACCCAGATCATGATCTCTATTAACCAATATACACTTTCCTGTTTATATTACAATCCAATTATTTCCCTGCTGATATACATACTGGCGGGGGAGGGGCAAACCGAAGTCTCTAGATCAAGAGAATCGAGATCCAGTGTTGATGTTACATCAACTTTGTGATATGTTGCCTATTGTGCATCATCCAGATGCGGTGACTTGATAGAACTTTCAAGTCATCTCCTTTGGGGAGAGAATGATTATGTTTCACCTGTATTAATGTGAGCCAAGTATCCAGTAATCACAGAGAAATCAAGGTAGTCATTAGTACCACTGGCCAAAGAGTTCTGGTTCTTGTCTTCCCAGGTCCAGGGGGTCAGACTGCCATTCCCAGTCATTTGATGATTGAGATGATCAATGTACATTAGTCAGCCCAATAGCCATAAGTGGAAATGTGTGTCATGTGCAGGCAAGAGCACTCAACAGCTGCCATGAGACCCTTCGGAATGCTTCCTGTGTTACAATTAGCAGCACAAATTAAAATAAAGATTGCACCTCAGCTGGATTGTAGAGAAGATGAACCAGAAAGTAGGCTGCGGCTACCCCTTGACAGACTTAAGATAGTGGGATGAGAAATAAACCTTTGCTCCTTTAAACCAAAATGAGGTTTGAGGGTTATCTGTTATTATAGGGTAGTTGTTTGTCCTGGTTAAAATGCCCCTCATCAAAATCTTTGGCTGTTGATTTTAACCCCCTGGAAACTTCCATCTCCCACAGAAACAGATTCAGGACTTCCAGTCTCACTGAGAAAGTTTCTCCCAGCACAAACCAAGACTGGCAATCTGGTGGTAGTTAAAACAAAGAAATAAATTTGTATTTCAAATCTTGTGGTGAAAATTCGTAACACTTTTATTGGTAGTCATGTGGCTGAAATAAAGCCTGTTTCTTAAAATTCTTTCAGAACACTAGACCAGTCTCTGAGGAACAATTAGGCTTCCTGCAGTAAATTTCAAAGGTACACAATGAACTAAATAGCACAAATGAGCAAAGAAGAAATAGACACCACAGAAATTATCTTACCAAAAAAAAAAAAAATTTTTTTTTAAAGAGCTTAGTGAGCCTGAGAAAAACCCACCTCCTCTTCCACAAGCAAGTCACAGAACTTAAAAAAATTTTTTTAAAGAGCTTAGTGAGCCTGAGGAAAATCCACCTCCTCTTCCACAAGCAAGCACCAGAGGTGCTCCTGGTGACATCAGATCTCCTAAGATCAGTATTTCTTCTTCTATATAAATTAGGCACCAATAGCTAAAGATTAATTTCCTTAGACATGGATCTGACTCAGCAATCATGAGTTGTCATAGACAATTGAAACTGTTCTCTCCGAGTTCCACTAAGACGGAATTTATTGTAATAATTGTGAATTCAGCAGCAGAATTGAATTTCTTTTTTCATTATTTGTGAACCAATTTCTTAGGTAAACCAAGAGGTTAAAAAGATGTTTGAAGATTTTGTAAGCAACAAAAAAAGGACTTAGAAAGTGAAACTGGGTGTCCCTCCCCCATCCTTGGGGGTGTGACAGTTAAAAACTTGTGGCAGTTGAAAACTGGTAGTAGAGGAAGCAGCTGGGAGGGGATCTGCACAGGGAGTGAGACCACATGAAGCTGATAGCTCAGAGGTTTTGGCACCTGGAGAAGGATGCGGGAGCAGAGGCTTCCGGAGACAAGAGAATGGCAGGTGGGTAAAGAGTGGCCCAAGTGACCAGGCTAGGCAGAAGCCCCCTGGAAGAGTGAGCTGGTGGTGGCAAGGAGTCATGGTGGCCAGCGGAAGAGTGGCCAGTGTGGAGAGTGTGGCGCCACAGCAAGGTGGCTTGGAAGTTGGTACCTGGCAATAGCCAGCAATTTGGAAAGTTGATTTGTACATCAGCAATTGTGGAAGAAGTTTGAAGCACCTTGAAGAAGCAAAGCAGCTCAGGATACTGGAGAGAGAAGAAAAGAGAAGACGCCAGAGAAAGACGAGACATTGCAGAGTGCCAACCTCTGAAGTTTGGAGGGGCAAAGGGGCACATTCTTGGACTGTGTCTTTGAGACCTTTGGGACTGTGAATGGTGACTGGCAGTAAGATAACTGCCACTTGTGGCTTTAAAGACTTTTTATTTTCCCTGTTGAACTGCCTTTTTTTAAAAAATCCCTTTTAAACTGTATTTTGAGCGGCAACTACTACACACGGGTGATAGGACCTGGGTTTTTTTTAAATAGAGGCTTTCCCCTCCTTTTCAACCCGATTTCAAAAGCACTTGGGAGATATTTTTGCACTACATCAATACTAATTATATTCAAGTTACCTATAGACCTCTAAGAGTAAAGCCGTAATAATAAACTTTGTCACCTTAGATCTAGGGTGAAACAGAATGTGCTCTCCAGAGGGGTTCACTAGATCTAAATTTGATGGAGTAACAATGTAATTTTTTTTTTTTTTGAGACTAGGTATCGCTACTTTTGTCCGTGGAACCCCAGGCTCACGTTGCCCGGGGTACCATGGACTCAAGCAATCCCCAGCCTCAGTTTCCCACCTAATGTAATTCCTTGCTAATACTCAAAAGTTTAAAAAGTGGAAGGGACCTTGGAGTCCCTTCCTGTTTATACATAAGTAAATTGAAGCTTTGAAAGATATAGGTAAGATTTAGGCAGATCTAAATATGATAATCTTTAGAAGTTTGAGGCTTAGGGATTGTCCAAAGTCATGATAGGTATCAGAACCCCTTTTCAATTTCAGGAGTAAGTAACTTTCCCATTTCACTAAGAGTTGGAGTTGACTGCCACTAAAACCAGATAAAATTAGAGATCAAGTTTCTCTTTTGAGCCATTTACAAATTTTTTTTTTTTTTTTTGAGACTAGGTCTGGCTATTTTTGCCCGTGGAACTGCAGGCTCTCGTCGCCCAGGGGCCACAGACTCAAGCAATCCCCAGCCTCAGCTTCCCAGGTAGCTAGGATGACAGGCATGCGCCACCAGGCCCAGCTAGTTTTTTGGAACTAGGTCTCGCTAGGGGCCCCAGGCGGGACTCGAACTGCGATCCCTAGCCCTGGCCGCTTCATAGGCTGAAGCTCACAGGCATGAGCCACCGTGCCCGGCCCTGAGTCATTTACAAATCTGAAGACAGAGAGGGACCTCCAACTAAAATTCTGCTACTCCTCAACTTGCATCATCCATACACAGATAAAATCTTTTGACAGCATAAAATATAAAATTGAGAACTTCAAAATTGCTTAATGACCTTGAAATTTAATGAAAGGGTTTCCGTAACACTATAAAGAAACGCCTAATTACCGTATGGAGAGCAATCCGTTAAACATACCTCTATGCAGCCAGGCACAGTGGCTCGTGTCTGTAAGCTTCAGCCTATGAAGCGTCTGGGGCTAGGGATCGGGGTTCGAGTCCCGCTGGGGGCAACACAGCAAGACTTAGTCCCAAAAAATAGCTGGGTGTGATGGTGCACGCCTGTAATCCCAGCTACCTGGGAAGCTGAGG
>PVHY01025240.1:0-18641 GCA_004024945.1 Uropsilus gracilis | reverse complement strand
ATCCTCAATCTCTCAATCCTGATCATCTCACCAAAATCAACCAGTCAGAGTTCCTCTCCACATGTTTGAAGACATTTTTCTTTGGGGCTCTCCTTTGACGTGCTCCTCCTTGTCTTCTACGCTGCCTTCTCCTTGTCGTCTTCAGGTAGCAGGAACTTCATGGTACCAGACCCAGCCAAGTTCTCTTTCTTTTCAGGCCTAACTTGCACGGCCTCTTCCAGACACCAGTCAAACTCAGCAAAACAAACTCCAACATGGAGTTCAAATCTGCAAACTACTTAACTGCATTTAGCACACATGATGCCAGTCTGGGTCAGCCAAGGGCTGCAGGCCCCTGGTGGCCACATGGCCAAGCTCACATGGCTCACATCTTTACAAGATGGCCGATTCCCATCTCTCCTCCACTGACTCTCTCTCTCTGTCTAATCTCCATGTTGGATTCCGAATCTTTGTTTGAACACCCTTTATATACCCTGATTTTCCGCCTTCCAGGAAACCTGTTTCACCTTGACCATTTCACTTTTTTCTCCCCCTGCATCTCCCAGAAGGGAATTTCCAGCTAAGGTCATTCTCACATTTTAGCATCTGTCCTTGAAATCTGCAATCTTAAACAGGAGACAAGGGTGGGTGTGGGGGTGGTGGTAGCACACCCTATCACTCTCTCTGAAAGAGATTGGAGGAATGGCATAGGGAGTGTTTTATTTTTTGCAAAATATATTGGAGATGGGAGGGATGGTGTTGAGAAAGACAATATGTATGTAAAAATGTGTACAAGAATCAGATTTCAGATTGCTGTCCCTCATTTTCCCATAATACCTTTTATCTGTTCATTGAGTATTTTATCAACTAGAACAAATAGAAACATTTAAAAGGCACTTTAAAATGTTAGTGCTCTTTAAAATTTTTTTTATTAAATATGTATTTTTAAGTTAGTCATGTTATACTTAGGGTGGGAGGGCCAATTTCTGTTTGGTTTTCCAAGATTCTTGTTGAAAAGATGTGTGTACTCTGGGTGGAGAGATCAAGAGCTTTTTTCTCTCTTTACAGGGACTTTAGTTTTGTGAGGTTTCTTTCTTCCATTTAAAAGAAAGGGAGGAAAAAAGAACCTTTGTCCTGTAGTAGAAAGTCATTACTCAGACTAATGGGGCATTGAACTAACCTGAGGTACAAGGTGGATTCTTTTTAAACCTTTACATTGAATTCTTTTGGTTGTCAAGTCAAAGTAGATGTGATTAAACTTAGCCTTCTTCCCTCTGCCCTCTTACCTCCAAGAAATGTTTTCAGACCTAGGAAATGGTACAAAAAAAGAACAATTAAGTGCTTCCATCCACTAGCAATTTGCTAAGTGAATGAACTAAAGTAAAGAGACAAAGACAGTATTATATAGTGGTAAAAGCTTGGGTACAGGTAAATTGACCATAAATGCATATGTTACAAGTGAAGGGCGCTCTGTGTGGTCCAGAGGAAAGGTCTTCCTCACTGCTTTTCTGTAACAGTAACAGGAGGTGTGATCTCTCTCTGAGAAGCTGCTCAAAGGGACTGGACGCAGAGGAGTGTAGAGCACAGTGAAGCTTCTTGAAGCATGTTTGTGCTGAACGAAGTATTTTCTTGTGAATGTAGAGGGAGAGTGTGTTGTCCACTAAGTGAAAGCTAAGGGCCCTGTAGCAGGGGAGGTGCTGAGTCCTGGAGGAGACTAAAACCCGCAGAGGTCTGGAAAAGAAGAGAACAGCCTTCTGGCGCTCAGCACTGCTCTCACTGTGAGTCAACCTACAGGTTTAGGAACACTGTTTGAATGTCCAGTGTTAGGGTAGACAGAGATATGAGGGATAGAAGACACTTTAGACTGGGAACCTATGTATTAGAATCTCTTGAAATGAGTAGCTAGAAGTTAGTGTGTAGATTTTAAGTCACACCAATCAAAATAATACAACACTTTTAAAAATAGAGATTGGCAACCTGATTTGAAATTTTATTTGAAATACACAGAAACTAGAATAACCAAATAACTTTGAAGAAGAGTTAGAAGACAGATATTAGCTGATTTCAAGGCTTGCTCTAAAGCATCAGTAATCAAAACAATGAGACCCATTAAAAAACTTTTACATTCATCTCCATAACTAGTGAAAACTGGAAATAACCCAATGTTCATTTACTGATGGGCAGATAAACAATTTGTGGTAGATCAATTAGAGAAATTCAACTTAGTGGTAGAAAGAAAAGGTCTCTAAGTCCATGTAGCAACTTGGATGAATCTTTAGCACAGTATGGTGAATGAAAGAAGCCAGATGTAAAGGTAATGTATGAATCCATTTTTACAACCTTTTAGAACAGATAAAACTGATGATGAAAATCACTTGGGTAGTCTATTGAATCCAGGGAGAAATGAGTGCTAGGGGCATGAAGAAACATAGTGGAATTTTGGAAATATTCTATATATAGTTTGATTGTAGTGTTAGTTGTATGTCTGTACTGTTATAATAAATAGCAGTAACATATGAGTGGATTTCATCTTATGTAGGTTGTATCTTATTAAGTCAATTTTAAATGACAATGAGTGGTTTTAGACCTCCTACTTCCCTTTGAAGTTATGTCTGCAAGAAGTTCTGAAAGGTGTTCTTAGTAATTATAAAATAGGAATGCTCTGAGTTATGCCTGACATCAACATAAATGATGTTATTTTACTTTTCCTGAAAATTTCAGCATTTTAACTACGCAGAATTGATAGTGTGGAGAATGTTTTTAAAGAAACATTAAATTTCAAGAGATTTTTTTGCTTGAGTACCTTGAGTATCAGGTGTTGGCATTAACTAATAGCAAGTTTCACTTTAGCTCTCTTAAGAGAAGGTTTTGAGCTAAGATTTCAGGTTGTAAAGGAAAAATCTTTCTTAGTCAATGGAATCCTACCAATAAAAGAAATATTTTTGGTATGGCAATAAAGAGAGCTAAATTGCCTTAGGGATATCTCTCTTGAATTTGGAAAGTGCTGAAGAATTTGGAAACTGTAGACAGTATTAAAAAAAATCTTACAAACAAGCCCATTCAGCATTTTTATTTCTTTACCAGAACATTTCTTATTTTCCTTACTATGAGTTATCTTAAAATGAGTTATTTGAAACATGCTTTTTGAAGGTAGGAGGTACTAACCTATATTCATTCATCTCTTTCTTACTTTCCATTTATGCTTAACTCTTTTTCTAAACTATGTGTGTGTGGGGGTGGTGGTGGTGGAGGAGTAGGTGAAAGTATCATAATATTTTACATATTAACTTTAGAATATACTTTTTCTTGTGATGTAAACTCTTATTTGTTTTCTTCTTTCAAGGGGGTCTTCCAGGTAAACTGTAGATTAATTTAGCAATGTCCAATGCAGTCATGTGGCCTATGAAAATTAAAATTGACATATGAAACAAAGCTGGATATTCTTTGTGTCACTATGAAACTGAGATCAGAGACACATTTCCTCTCAAGTATAGAAGTGTAATAAATCAGGCTGGAGTGACAAAATTGTAGAGATTTCATTAAAAAATAATTTGGGTTTCCATTTGCATTGCACTTGGATATATATTAATAGCTCTGATGGTTGTAGTAGGTTCTCAGACCTCATCAGTTCAGTAGAATAAAAGTTTGTTTATAATTTGTGTGAAGCTGGTAATGTAGGTTCACTCAAGAGCCCAGGCTTCTATGTCTTGTAACTGCATCCTTATTCACTCTGAGACCACGTCGTATTTCAGCCCTCAAATGGTTTGTGTTAGTCAGTCACTTTTCCATAACCTGCATGCTGTCTTTGGTTCAGTTGTCCACGGGCACTGAACAGTTTGGAAATTCACTATATTTGTGTGATTGGTAAAGTAAACAAATTTTAAGTTTTATTGTAGCAGTAGAAGTCTAGGTTTCAGTGTGTAAATAAGTGCCCTGCACGTATTAAATGTAAATAGGATTGCATTATATAGCTCTTTATTGTACTGTCTCTATGACCTTGGAATAAAAGTGACATGTGGTGAAGGTAGATGTGGATCCTTATCAATGAGGAACATTTCTGGTACTGACTAGGGAAACCTTGAAAAAAGGAGTGCTCCCCCACTGGTGTAAGAATGTGTGTGTGTGGGATGGGGGTATATGTTTACCTCTATGTGTGGGAATGAATTCACCACCCTTGAAGATTTTGACATTCCTCAGAAATGAGACATTTGACTACTGCTGCATGATGAATGCACTGAGAATTGATAGATGCTGGGAGGGACAAGTTGCCCACTTTGACTTTTGGGCATTAAATACACTGTAGGGTATGATAGCATAGTCAAAGGCAGGCTGTCCTTTTCAACACTGCTTTGTTTCCTGTAATGAAGTTTATCAAGGAAATCCAGGCACTGTAACCCCATAAGCCAGACATTAGTTAAACATTCCATTTTATTGTTCACCTGGGTTGTATCATCCCAGTGGTCACAGAATTGCATGATAAGCCACATTCTCGTTTTATGCTTCTACTCATAAATGTAGAAATTATTATGTGGTGATTTGTCTGAACTTACGCTTAGAGTGCTATTGCTAACATCTGTATTTCATATTTATTTTGCAACTTCATATTACTGTCAAATGATAATTTTGCCAGATAAAATATAAAACATTGATTAAAAAATTATTGATCACTTATATTAAACTCAAAATCAAGCCAGTCATTTTCACTTAAATAACTAAATCTGATCACCCTTGTTTCTGAAACTCATGCAACTTAAAATGGGTGTTTAATGATTTGATATTTTGAAGATAAATATTATAATATCAAAAGCCTTTTAAGTCTCTATAATCAAACTATATCTGGCTTAATGTTGCTATTGTCCTATTCTTATTATAATATGTCATATAGTAGGTACACAATATCCATTTTTAATGGGATTATTTCTGAATAAAGGGAAAATTCATCCATTCATTTTTTCATTTTGCTCCTTTTACTCTTTTGGAGATTATTTCATAGTTTGTGTGTGTGTGTGTGTGTGTTTCCAAAGTATCAGTAATTTGCAAAAGCACCTTGTAGTTGGGGGACTCTATGAATGAACAGTTATTGATCAGTGAATTTTAGTGGTGCACAGCCCTGATGGAGGGCGATTATGTGCAAGAGAGGCTTGTGGTTACCGTATTGAAATTTAACACAAAGAATTTCAGACTGTAGATGAGCACAAAAACTAACAGTGAGGACGATTAAACTGTGGGGTGGCCTCTTGAGGCAAATCGTGGAGACTGTTGCTTTAGTCAGTGGAAGGGGAATGTCTCCACTGGGAAGTTGTCTATTGATCTTATTATCTGGGGATTTGAAATAACGTTTCAGTTTTCCCCTTGAAAAACCATGATGTCGGTTTTTTTTTTTATCTCATGCTTTACCTTTAAAGTCTCATGCAAAGCTGTTACTTGAGTTAAACCTTTTTCACCAGAAATATCTTCAAGGAACACACTCGATGTCAGTGTATACTGGGAAGACTAGAAAAGAAAGCATTTTGGTTCTCCATTACATGGCATGGGCTCTTGGCAAAGTGCACCCCAGTGGAGGCTGTTTCAAACTTTGTATCATATAACATAGTATTTTCCATCATTTTTATTGGTATAGGAACACATATATCTTAGTAAGTTATTGGAAATCATATAGCAGAGGAGTGGGGAAAAGGTTTGGATTCTTGGCAGATGTGAGCTGGGGACTATTAATGTATTCTATAACCTGAAGCAAATCCCTTCACCTCTGAAAGTATCAGTTTGCTCATCTATTAAGTAACAAAACAAGCATAGTTAGTGTTGGGATCGAAGGGTAACTATGAAAGGCTCATTTCAGTGTTCAGCATATAATAAACATTGTAAAATTTTGAGTTGTTAAATATTATATTATGTGCTAAAGAGAATATTATTACTGTATTAAAATCAAAAGTACAGTAAGAAGTAATTGATCCCTGCAATAGCAATTAATATCTGAGTGATAAACCTTCTGTAAGAGACAACTAAAACATGTAGTCATCCATTTGACTGTTGTACATGCCAGGGGAATTTCCTAAGTTAAATTGTAATGGAAGAAGCTGCTGGATCAGCTCAAGGCATTGACTCTGGAGAAAAGCCTCCACATCATGATTCACTTCTTACTTTCGGACTCTAACCTTGACCAAAACTTAAGTACTGACCCTCTTTGAACTTAGCTTCTTCCTTGGCTAACTGGTGAGAGGACACTTGCCATTCTTAGCATGGCCAGAGTGTGGCACTCTTACTGGAACTGATTACATTGAAACAAAGAAAATATTGGGGGGTTATACTGTTGAATATGTAACCTCTTGCCACGTGTGACCATTTAAATTTAAATTAATTATAATAAAAAACCAGCCCTTTAGTCATTTGATTTTGATCGTACTCCTCCAGAATTCATATCTTGAGGTCCTAACTCGTAACCCCTAGTAGCTCAGACTAATCTTACTTGGCAGTAGTATTGTTGCTGATGTAATTAGTTAAGATGAGATCAGACTGAACTAGGGTAAGTAACAAGTTCAGTTTGGCAAGTGTCTTTATAAAAGGAGAAAACTTGGGCACGGGGGTGGGGGCACACAAATGGGGTGGGATGGATGAGAGGCAACTTGTGAACTTGAACACAAAGATTAGGATGATATGGCTACAAGTGAAGCAATATCAAAGATATGCAACCCTCCTCACCACCTTCGAAATGCCTGTTCACACCTTGATCTTGGATCAAGAGTTGGGAGATCAGCCTCCAGATATTTTGTGAGACAATGATTTTTTTTTTAAGTGACCTAGTTTGTGATACTTTGTTACTAAACCTTAACAAGGGAATAAGCTCAGTTTCACTGGTCATGATTCAAACTTCTGTGTGTTAGTGGCTCCTGCTTTACATGGTGAAGATACTGCCATGGCTCAGAATACAGAATGTTTCATGGGACAGGAGTGCTCTTTGGGTTTCCAGACTGCCCACTGCTCCCAGTACTTGAGCTTAAAAAATGTGCAAAAAGAATGAATGAAGTTAGATGAAGGATAGTCTGTGTCCTGAAATGCAGGGCAAAACACATAAATGCTTTAAAGGTGAGCTAGAGAAAAGGCTTTGCCTTGAAACCTGGCTGGCCAGACAGCAGAATATTCCAGGGACTTCCTGTTCTAGAAGAGCTGGAGAGAGCAGCCAAGACAGACTTTTCGTTTTTTTGTGTAGGATGAATTCCTGATTCTGCTTCCACTGTTAAACTCTTACATAATTACATGCTATATATAGAGTTTCCCTTTGTATCCAGCTCTGCTTTTCCTTCTTGTTTTCTTCCTTAGCCTATATAAAAATGTTTGCAACAATTCCTCACCCCCCTGCACCCAACTGTAAAAAGACAGACAGATGAGGGTTGCTTTACCATGTGGAAGGTCGCAAAGTCTTCCCTTGTTCCAGGCCATGACTGCGGACATGTTGTGAAACTTCTGTCCACGCTTTCCTGAGACTGGAGAGTGCCAGAAAACCTTCTCGGGAGTGGCCCAGGACTTGCAGCTGGCAGTGCAAAGTGTCCCAAGCAGGGAGCAGAGGAAACCTTCCTGTGGAGACTGCCCCTCCTCCTGGGTGTTGTTGAATGACCTGGCCCTCGTTGCCATCTCTGCTGGCTCAGAGCGACCATCCTTTCTGCTGTCTCTGACCTCCTTGAAGAGGTTATACCTTGGAAGCTAGGTGGATTCTTCCGCACCTTGGACAATTGTACCTGACTGCCACGGGCTATTCTGGGCCCTGACATGCCTGTGTTGGCAGAACTGGCTTTCAGTGAGTCAGACTGTAAGGGAAAGGTGGAAGGAATATTTGCATTTTTATCTTTTCCAGTTAAGGATGTTCTTTTAAAAGTGGGTTATTCTTTAGAGTATGCTTAATACACCTTTTATAGTAACTAATAGGATCTTAAAAATCATTTTGCCTTTTCATATTAGAATTGTTAATTCAGATAATTTTTATACACTAAGTGTTTTGTTTAAAGTTATTGGTGTAGTGAATGTGGGACATAAGAATTGCTCTTCCCTAAGTACCTCAATATACTGTATCTTGAATTGTTTGGTACTCAGTATAATACTGTGGAAAAAAACCTTGAAACTATAGATATTTATTCTATATCTCTAATCTCCATCTCATATATATATATATATATATATGAGATGGAGATATATATATATATATATGAGATCTATGTGTGTGTTATATAAAATCCTACTCTGTGTCAGACATTCTGCTAAGCACAATGTATTCATTTTAATCCTTAAGAGAAAATCATATAAAGAGGCAGGTGTAATCCCCATTTTGTACAAAGAAAAGGAAACTCAGGTTTAAGGGAGTCCGTGCTAGTGTATCGAAGGAGGACAGCATGAATATTTTCTGACAGCACAGCCCAGGTCTCATCCCAGGAGCTTGTGAAAGAGTGATTTCATTAAATATTGTTAAAACCAAAATTGTGTTTGTTCTTGTAGTCTCTGGAGTACATGGGGCCTTTTTCAGTTGGGACAAGCCCATTTCCTTTCTCAGTGGGAAACACTCCAAATATTCCTCTTGAAACAAAACGCCAAGGATTATTTTTGCAGACTTCTGTAGAGTCGTTTTTTTGGACAACACCCTAGAACAGGAAACCACAGTTTCTCCTAAATTCGTACAGGATGGAAATAGATAACATTCTTTATAAAACCACTGCCACAATAAGTGCTTTCAAATCATCATAACGGTGGATGGATTGATTTGCATGTTTGTATCTGAATAAATTATTGGAACCTGCCGTATGAATAATTTTGCAGGACTTTTATTTTATAAACTTAAAATGCAGTGAAAGATAAGGGAATTGGAGGAAAAGGATCACTAGAGGTTTTAAACTTTTCCCTGGAAAAATAGATGTAAAATTAAACAGGATAATGCACGATTGTTGATGTATATACACTTTAATATGGCTACCGGAGGTCCAGATACTGCCAGTTGTTACTGGAAAAAGTGTGAAACTTAAATACAATGAGATGATGATGTGTGAAGGAAGTGTGCACAGTAATCAAAAAGTGACTACAGTTAGACATTGAATATTTTCTTCTTACAGCCTCATAGCCAAAATTATTCATAGAGTAAATCCTAAGTGTGCTTTGAGCAGATCCAAAAGGATTGAGATTGCTTAGCTGGTTAACCCCAGATTTTGTGCCTGGAGTCATCTTTCCGTAACATTTGAAAGACCTTTTATATCTTGGATCAGTTTCTGCAAAAGGTCCAGTAGCTGAATTGACTTAAGCATAACTGAAATTTTTATGGCTACTATATGATTAATTTTTAATTGTTACAATCAATATATGTTTATATTTCTCTTAGAATAAAACTAAAATGTTTTGTACAAGCCTCATTCCCTTCCTTGTTCTCAAAACCCAGGTTCTTTTCCTTCTTCCTCTAAAATGAAAGCTTTCTTTCACAACATAACTTTGTAACTATACTACTCCTTTGCTTATAAATATTTGCACTAGGATTTTCACACATTAAATATTTTTATATACAATATTTTCATGGGAAATGCTCAATACCCTTGTTTTCTTATTTTTAAATATAGAAGGTTTATGTTTATGTGTATGCATATCTGAGTATAAAGAAACATAAAACTTCTTAAATGAACTACTCGCTCTATTTGTGTTTGCATATATTGGCACATCAATTCATATAGATTTTCTTTATGTTTTACACTACTGCAAATTATTTACTTACTGTGACTATTATAAGGTTGTTTATTAGCTTCTTCATTACTAGTCATTTAAATTGTTTATATTTTACTGGCATTAAAAATGATACTTAACTGAAACTATATGTACTTATCCCCACGTATTCTTGTGTTATTGTATATAGTTGGCAAGTTTAAATTTTTAATTAATAGACTCTGCCAAAATAAGAGCACCATCAAGCAAGTTTAGGGGACCGTTTTTGCAAAGCAGAGTACATCAGTATAAAATAGTTTTTTTAATTTAAAGGTAGATCTCAATTTTGCTTCCCTGTAGTATGTCTGTGAAAGGGAGCTCACACGGGACCATACTACTAGTTTTCTTCTTACAGCACCAGTGAGTTAGGTACATTTCTCAGGATACTAACAGTCACTGTTCTGGCTGTTGATACTACCACTGAGTCCACAAGCAATCCAAAATGACTTCTGGATGACTTATGCTGTATTTGTCTGTATCAAAAACAGCAGAAAGCTGCTGTGGCTAAACTCAAACAAACATGGATTTCATTGCACAAAGATAGGGGAGCTGATAATATGGGGAAAGCTGAAAAATTCTACTCAGAAGGGGTTAAATCGCATATGAATCTGCTTTCAATTTTCACTATGTTTAAACAGTTCTTGGTTGTATGATGGACCTAAAATAGGGCTTGTTGTACCTTGTTTGAATGTTTTGCTGAGAAAAGATTTTATCAGAAATGTAAAAGGAAAGCAAATAGAATTCAGGAGACAGACTATGGGTACTGGGTGGCCAGAAAACACACAATATCTGCTGCCCCTGAGTAGGTTTTAAACTTATAGCTTATTTTATCCATATCCAGCATTTTCAAAATTTCATTTTCACAACTAATATTTGTTTACTCTTAATGTGGATGAATGGGTTGTTTGAATTAAGTATCTTTTCAAAGAGTTAAAGTGATATAATATAACATTTAAAATCTTTTAATATTTAAAATTTTTATAGAAACATTTTGGTGGAAGTTTTGGTATGGCTAACACATCCAGTTAGTTTTTTTTTTTTCCTTCAGTTTTGCCTTTGAAAGCAAATTGTGGCAGTGAAAAGTTGGAAGGTGTGGTTAAGAAATCATCATATAAATTTGGAGCTATATCACTTTATAATATTTTACAATTTTTATTATATAAATTGACTCCCAAAAACTGTGATGTTAGTGGTTTTAAGCCACTAAATTTTGAGGTAATTTGTTGTGCAGTAATTGATAACAAACTTAATATTTATGATTGGGGCTGGAATTTTGGTTGATGAAAACAAATTTTTAATGATATATGTTTTAGAGCTTTTTGCAAAACCATCTGTTTAGTAGCCTTCTCTCTGAGATGCATGAAGATAATATGCAGTATTATTTCTTTTTCTCAGCTTCCACCTTTCCCTAAGTAGGATCTTTGAAAAGGAGACAGTTGCTTGTTGTTTACTTTGCTTTTCTGAAAGGGATGGGTTTGACTCCTTTTCATATGTTCTGATCTAAAATTATAATTAGGATTATGTTCACTTTCTTGAGAATCTATTATGGGGGATTAAATATCAAGTCATGTTATATGATTATAAGATATCCCAGTACATTGGATAAAACTCAAAAACTGAATCTGACATTAAGATGCAGGTCTTAATGCATCTTAAATGGGTCTTAAGATGGATCTACTTACATAATTTTGATTTTCTTACCTAGATAATTTTTTAAAAAAGATTTAGTCATATAATGTCAGCCTCTGGATTCAGTGATATGATAGGATGTATTCTTACATATAACTATGTTGCTACTATGAGCAGTGAAGCTGAGTTCTAGGTTGGTGCTCCGATGACCTTCAATGTATAAGTAGCATCAAGACTTGAATGAAACCCCTATTTCCATGTTACTTAGTTCAAATTGGCTGTGAGAAGGGTAAATTTGATTGCCATGCATGCTAGTACTATGGAACACTTTGTTTTATGAACAAAATCTCTTGGTTCAAATGGTTTATTTTAAAAGTCTTGCAGTGAAATTCTTATGCATACACATGCAGGGCTCCACAAAGGCACTGAAACTTTGAGCAGAGTTCTCAAAGACCTCTACTTCATGAAGAAGTACTCACTGCTCCCTGCCTAGCATCCCTTTCTCTTTCCATTTTTCCTTTAACTTCATCTCTTTATACCAGTTGCTGTTAGATGTGTTGGGGTACAGAGGAAATTTTCGCACCCTATCCAAGTTTTTCTAAGGCTTAATGGATGAGCAGATTGACATCAGCTAGCTCAGCAAGAGAGAATGTCAAAATTTAATAACATATGTGTGGACAATTTTCATGGTTGTAAATTCTAGAGATTAATAGAGCAGACCAGGTACACTTACCCTGTATTTAGAGAACTGTAGTTTAAGGGGAGAAGGGAGATGTCACATGACAGACAAGGAGAGAGTTACCCCAACCTTAATCTGATAGGACAGATAATATTCTAAGATAGAGAGGACATGCTTACTGATAAGCCTACTGGATGATACCCCCCAACTTGATTACTTTAGTGTATAAAAGGGGGTGCAGTGATTACTTTTTTGATTTGGAAAAAGATTTTTTTTTTTTTTAAAATAGGAACAGGAAAAAGAATCAGGCAATGGCAAAAGCTCTTTAGTCTCCAGCTCTCACTGCTCTTAACTCAAAGCAATCTTCATTCTTTACATAATGGTACTGTAGACCTCTGGAGGCTCACAGGATCAGCTGACCTGTAGTTCCTTACCCAAGGTCATGCGAAATCTCCTTTGGGCACATTGAGAAAAGCCTATCTGACCTTTTTGGGGAGACTGACCCCACAAATGGTAGGGTTAGAAAAAAAATACAAAAACTCCTGGCAATGTAGAGTTTACATTTTACTGTGGGAAACAGATAATGAGTAAAATGAATGAGGGAAAAAATTCAAATGATAAGTTTTAAGGAGAAAATGATAAAGCACATATATGAGGCTATTGAAATTTTAGGTAAGATCTGTGTCTCACTCAAAATGGCTTCCAATGAATCCCAGGTTCTGGTATTCACACCCTTTTCTAACCTTTTCCCGGTAGGAGTCAAGCTGGTTTGTATGATCAGTAGACTATGGAGACAAGAGAGAGTGTGGCATCTGAGAGCAGGAGGTATGGTGACTGCTGCTTGGCCTCATGGATGATCTCTGGGCAAGGTGATCACTGTGTCCCAAGGACATTGGAGAGGAAGCGACCCTCCTGCCAAAAACCAGCACTGCTTTGCTGGGTATCTGAGTGAACCACTCAGGAAACGGATCCTCTAGTCAGGTTCAGCCTTAATGATTGCAGGCCCAGCTGATTCCTTGACCGCAGCCTCACCAGAAGCCTGAGCCAGAAACAGCCAGCTAAGCCTTTGCTGCAAATTGACCTGTGACAGAAAATAAATACTTCTTGGTGTATTCAGTTACTAAGTTTTAGGAGATTTTGTTACACCGAAACTGGGACAACTAAAGTAGGGTACCAGGAAAGGCCTTGCAGAAAAAGGCTTTTGGGAAACAACTATGCCCTCCTTCTTTTATCCTACAAGTTGATGTGTTTGAGGCTTAGCTATTTTCCCTCTCTGGTCTCTCAAACTGGATTGTTGACCCAGGCCTGGCCATTTGGGGTCTTGTGATGGCTTTGACTGGGGCACAAAGGGGCACATGGCCCAGATCCATCTACAGAGACTCAGTGCTATACCATTCAGCTTCACTTATGGGAATATTGAGATATGCCTCTTCAGGTGCTGTGCAAGCATCATACAGCATCAACAGACAAATCTACATGGCATGGACTGCTATACACCGGCCTATGTGCTGTAGGCTGGGGACATAGGGTGGTGACCCTATGTGTGGTCTGAAACAGCGCATGGCTTTACATTTTTTCATAATGCTATGACCAAATGCCTTACTTAGGCTGAGGTTTCTGTGCTCAATGAAACAGAAGCTGAAGACTTCCCTGTGACTGGTAACAGAGAAAAGAGGCCTGTGTGAGAGTGAAGCCAGCACTGGAAACAGAACTGAATAGGCAGGAAAAGACTGTCGTGATGAGAGAATTTGAACCCCTTATTTAGCAGAACTGAGTCCCTAAGCATTTTGGTGATGTGAGTTAATAAACTGCTTTATCTTTTGGTTTGGTTTATGTGAGCCACTTTGAGGTAGGTTTGTTTCATTTCCAAACCTATGTCCTGTGTTTTGGACCATAGTTATAAAACCCATAGCTTTGTTTTTTGTCATCTACAAAATGGGTCCGATTTCACCTATTTGATCTATCTGTTGTAAGAAGTTATGTGAAGACATTCCTTTCCCCCTTTCAACCATGCACAACATCTCCAAACAGTGAGAATTTATTTTCTTACGGTCTGTGTTTCTTGAATGTACGTATGTGTATGTATAAACTGGGTTTGTATATATACATTCATATATGTCCTGCATGTATGTATATGCATACTGCCATTCTGATATATGTGTGTGTGTGTATGATATGCATACATATATATATCCATATACACACTTAAAAAAATCTGGGCCTATTTGTCTATATTAGTACAATATGCAGACTTTTCAAGAACTGTGCTAATGGAGGGAAACAAAAGGCATAAACAAATCTTCCACAATATGCGCACTATGAATAGGCAGTACTTACCTGAGGTCTAAATTAGGTGTCAAATGAGAGTATAATTCTTTGGAAAACCAATATCCTGATAATAGGTGATGTGGAATGTGCAGAGAGGAGAGATTTTATATTTCAGGTTTACAAAAAAGCCTGTAGATTTGACTTCATGTTACAATTTTGATTCTAAGATTCAAAATCACATATGTTTTAGGTTTTCCTTTGCTGGCTGAGTCAAATATTTGCATGATTTTTTTTTTTAAGTGAGACTGGAGAGCTGCAGGTTTTTAGAGGCAGGGAGTTTTCTTAGAGACAGTTGTGATTAATTCTTTCTTATTTTCATTGCATTGGAAAGGAGGCACAGTTACTGTGACAAGCATTTCTTTACTTCCCTTGTGCCCTGTGTTTAGGGTCCTAAAAACATTGCTAAATTCTTTGGCATTGCCAGCTGTTGACATTAACATATGAGCACCTAGGGGTGACAGTCATAGGATATAAAGTTTTCACAGCTGGACAATGGGACTTCTGTCATAATTGAGCTCTGTGCTTTTTTCCCCAGTGGGAATTTTTCCTCAGCCCATTCTTGAATCGCAAATTCTGTGATCATCTTGTTGCAACATACACCTTCAGCCTTTTGTGAATAATTTCTTCTATGCCTTCGTGGCATGGAGATAACTCCATACTCCTTCTAAAACAGCAGGATTCTTGTTCAGCTCTGGTGGTTTTCAAAGTGTATCCTAGACTTCTGTGGTTTCTTTATCTTGGTCTTTCTATTCTTTCTATATCTTGGTCTTCCATGTAAAACTTCAAAACTCAGTTTGAAGAAAGCCTTGAAATAACTTTAAGAAGTTCATGTTAAAAGTTCGTGTGTAATGTTTTACACAATGATGTTAGGACAGTCCTTTGTGAAGTAAAGCACATGTGTATGTGGAAATTCTCCCTTTCATTTCTCATGTTCTTTAGTTAAATAGTGCTTTAGACCTTATGGAAACTTGCTGAGGTTGAAAACCTCTGATTGTTTTAACATGTCTTTCTGAGATTCTAGGAAGGTTGGCAGACTTTAAAACCAAAGAAGATTCAGGAGAGACAAATGCTGGAAATCAGTGAGTTAGAGAACCTGGATTTGGGTTTCCCTACATTAGGGCAAAGGAAATTATTATATATCCCCCTGGGTACATCTCAGTTTCCCCCTTTTCTTCTCTGGAATGATCTTCAGAGTTTTTTTCTTTTCTTCCATAATTGTTACCTTTATTGCTCCAATATCTTGGAAGTTTTGGTGTGATTAAGTATGGTAACCTCAAATCCTTCTACGTTTATAAAATATTACAGCCAAGAATGTTTTAAATTATAAAACATATATAACATAAAAATGACCATTTTAAATTGTACAAATCAGGAGCATTTAGTCCATTCACAATTGATTGTAAGCACATGTGTTTAAACTGAGAACTTTTTCATCACCACAAATGGAATTTCAAAGGGCATTAAGCAGTCACTATCCATTCCCATTCATTCCAGCTCTGCTGAGACCAAGAATTTATGAAGAAAAATTTCAAATTATTTATCTTCTAAGCTATAACATAAATATTGGGCAAAAGAATGAGCTGTATTGAATGGAAGCCCACAGTTTAATTCTTCTCTTCGCCTTACTATCCCTGCCCCAGTGCCAAACATCATGATCTATATCGTTCTACGATTTTTTTCTCATTGCATGCACAGATGCACATTCACATGTTTTTGAGTCAGTGTCTTATTATTTATAAATATGGGATTAGGTTGTATGCATCCTCTGCAAATAGCTCCTCATAAACATTTTATAAATATTCCTTCATATCCTACAAACAGGTTTATATCATTTACTCAGTAGCTCTGCTTTATTTTGTGGTATGGGAAATTCATAAATTACTCAATCCTGTTGCTCTTGAGGACCTTTAAGGATTTAGTTATTAATCTAGAAAAGGTCCTGTGAGGAGGACTCAACAGCTAGCATTGCCCCTTTTTGTTTATTAGGACACTCAACCCCAGACAGAGTTTAAATCATTGATCTAAATTACACAAAACTACTCAATGATGCTGTTACTCAAATTAAAGTCTTAAGAATCTAATTTCAGTGTGTTTTCTCTGCTATTGTATGTTATTCATTTATTTTTAAAGATGAAATGTTCTTTCTGGGCCATCCCTTTTTCTGGTCTGTTCCCACCCTACTTTCACATTCCTGTACATGTCTAATCTTTTTGGCTTTGTTCTCTTCAATAGCCTCAATGCATTTAATGTTTGGTCGTTTTGCAGTTGAAGTACAAATACCTCATCACCACAGAATCTCATATTCAGCATCTTATTAAAGTTAGAATTAAAAGACTCTCTTAAAGGTCCCCTACTGTGTATTATATAACGAAGTAAATAGACCCAGAGAGGTTAAGTGACTTGCACAAGTTCATACAGTCCTTTATGAGCCAAGACAAGACTTGAACTAGCCTCTCTTGGCATCGTATCCCTTTACTGATGCCAAGCAGACTGTCTCCCCCATGCAACTGCATCCATTGGAGTACCATGTGAGTGATTTTGAGACTGATTGATGACTTCTGTCCTGCAAAGGATGGGCCATAGAAGCTAAGAAGGAAGATGACCCATTGGTGGTACATGTGCTATGTATTGCCTTTGCCCACACTGCCCCACCCCCACTGTACTGACATGGCAGTTTTTTTTTTTTTTCTGCTTTATTATTATTATTTTTTTTTACATCATTTCAGTCCCTGCGGGTCACCCATCACCATCACCTCCCCTCCCCGCCCGCTCCAGCTGGTCCCCTCTCTCCCCTTGTGTAGTTTCATTTGGTTGACCATATATTAGTGAAACCATTTGGTTTCTGTCCCTTTCTATCTGGCTCGTTTCTGCTAGAATGATTTCCTCTAGGTACATCCAGGTGTCTATAAATCCATCAAATTTGTCATTTTTAATTGATGAGTAATACTCCATTGTGTATATATACCACATCTTTTTCATCCACTCATCTGTTCTACATGGCAGTTTTTAAATATGACTAGAGAATTATTAGACTTCAAAGATTGTGACAGCCTGAGGGATCAATTACAAAATCAGATTGAGGTCTTTTATTTTACAAGGCTTTCCAACAAGCTAGCCAATGTTTCATTAGTTCTCTGTTAAGTGGTTGAATCAAAACGGTGCTTTTACTAGTGTTTTAATTTGGGGGAGATTGATGTGGTTCTTAATGTTTTGACCACTTTCTATTAGTGTACTGCTGTTGAATGTTGAGTGTGTGAAATTGGCTTATTCTTTTTCCTCCAGTCAAATATCACTTTATCTTTTAGAGGAAATGATACTACTTTGTATAAAACTGATGGTTGCAACTTGAGCACTGCAAGAGACTGTCTTGAGCATTGCAAGAGACTGTCTTGCGCATTTTAGGGTGCTTTCGCAGTATCCTTGGCTTCTACTCATCAGAAGCCATTACGCCCCAATTTTAACTTTGTCTTTTATAGTTATTCACTAGACATTTTCCTTGGATAAAACCATCTCTGTGTGAGAACCATTGGGTTAAATATGCTTTAAATGGGTTAATTTTTAAAATAAAATTTTAAAAATATTTTCTCTGTGGTCCATTTTGTACTTCAGGTGTTGGAAGGAAAGTAGGACAGAATATAAACATGCATTATCTTTAGGAAGAGAGTAGGCTGCTTTACTTCCCTATAACACTGAAAAGAAAAACCACCAGTACAGAAACTCACTTTGCAACAATAGGTGGCACACTACTACCAGAAGCTGTTTCAGAAAGTGGAAGAAGGAGATAATTTTACAAGTGACTATATTTCAATCCACTTTTATTAGCAATATTACCAACTCCTTTTATTTTCTTTTTAAGGAATAATCAGGTTTAAGAGTGCTTTCCTAACCAATTTTGTTTTTTAAAATGAGTACAAATTTGCCACTTTCTATATAAATCTATAATCAATATTCATCATACTTATAATAGAAAAATCATATTATCATGGGTTAAGCAAAATTAACTTTCTTAGTGTAGTACAGAGAAAGACATATTTAAACTTTCCTGGGACTTGAAGCATTCTGTGCAATTTTTTTTTGACTAGTTCAATGAATATTTGTTCTTTATTAACACTTCAATTAAGAAATACTAATGTGACTTTTGTTGTTTTTTTTTTTAATGTTATGCCAAATTTCCTTTATTAAGTTTCTTCGTAAGGCATGTCTTATCAATTCTTGATCTTTGTACGTAAATTTCTGAAAAAGCGTGTTAAGTTCCACCAAAATAATACCAAAGTAACTTTCTGAGATTTTCTTTTTTTTT
>PVHY01025239.1:0-18649 GCA_004024945.1 Uropsilus gracilis | reverse complement strand
GCATTCGGGGGGTGCGTCGTGAGCGTTCACGGTGCATCTGGAGCGTTGCGGGGGGTGGTCTCGAGCGTTGTCCGCAGCTTGCTCAGAGCCAGCAGACAGGCAAGCCAAAGAGAAATAGTGCAGCAGCCGCTTGGCAGTCCACTGGACTCATCTATTTGACACAAATACGCTCCCTGACCTGATTCAGCGCAGGGAGGGACTCCATAGTCAGTCAGACGCGACCTTAAAGTCCTGTCTCTCCACCGCAGCCCTTTCAGACCTCAGGACAAGCCTGTTAACGAGGCTCGCGGGGGCAATTTCGAGGGAGGACGCCGGTGGGAGAGGCGAGGGGAGCCGCGCCAAGAATGAGGTGCGGGTGGACGGCAGCACCAGCAGTTGCTGCCTGGACCACTAGGGGGCGCCAGTTCCATAGGTTTTCAGTCCTCGCCATGGTCCTTGTCAAGAGATGCTGGGCCGGGAGACAATGAAGCTGTTCCTAGATGGAGAGGCGGCTGACCCCTGGGGTTGTGCAGAAGCCTGGTGGCGCAGCTCCTCTTCTCCCCGTGCCCAGCACAAGATGCCCTATGGGTCTCTCCACACCCTCGCCCAGAGTGGGAAGCACCTTTCTGCCGAGCACCCCCCTCCAGGGGCGGAGGTTCTAATAGTCTAGGACTGGGGTGGGTGTTGGGGGCAGGTTAAACTTTGCTCCAGGTCCCTCACTGGGTGGTGGAGCCCTGTGCACAGGGCTATGGGCAGCTCTTGCCTGGACACCCCGGGGAAACAGACGAAAGGCCTCCCATTTCACCCTCACAGCCGCCTTCTGGGGTGGCCCCCTTTCGAGGGCACAGACACGCGTCAGGTCCTCTGTGTTGGCAAGGGCGGTCGGGGTGCTGGAAGCCAGGCCCCTCTTGCTCTTGGGATGAACGTTTGGCAGGTCCCCTGTGCTGTGGCTCGTGCAGCTGGGCTCTGTGCACCAAACAGGAGGCTCCCGGTGGGGACAGGGCTTGTGTTTGCTCTGGAATTCACTGGCCTGAGGGGGGATCACCCTTGATTGAAGCAAAATGTTTGCCCCCTGCTCCCGGTCCCTGGAAGAAGGGTCCTCGAAGAGCGGCTTTCTTTTCAGTCCAGCTTGGCCAGTGGGCTTTATC
Source organism: Uropsilus gracilis (assembly GCA_004024945.1). Classification (NCBI taxonomy): domain Eukaryota; kingdom Metazoa; phylum Chordata; class Mammalia; order Eulipotyphla; family Talpidae; genus Uropsilus; species Uropsilus gracilis. Next base: position 17,522 of record PVHY01025239.1, on the reverse strand, counting down.
TCCGTGTCCATGGGGATGGAGCCATCAAACCATCTGCTGACATCCAATTGCTATCACCTCAGGATGTAAACTATTTGCAGAAAAGACCTCTTGAGAGGTGACTGAACGAGAAGAAGGCTGTTAAGGTAAGACTCTGTCCTTCCAAGAAGAGGGACTAACAGCACTTGGAGAAGGTGACACCGAGGAGAGAGACCTCAGGAGAAACCGGACCTGTCGACACCTTGATTTCCGATATTCAGCCTCCAGAACTGAGGTTACATATCTGTGCTTTTTCAGCCCAGTTTGTGGTATTTGTTCTAGCAGCTTCGCTGACTGATCAGGGCCCTTCAAGGTAAGGCAGTAAGCACTGCGTTAAAAGTGCACCCAGAATCTATAAGGAGCCACTGGGCAGCTCCTTCTAGTACATGTCTTTTTCTTTTTCTGGGCCTGTCTACCCAGCAAGGGCCACAAGGGAAATCAATGTTTGTGTCAAGCATCACTGGTGTGTATCCTGGCTTCTTCCTCAAAAGATGCAAAGTCTAAAATAAAATTTTCATGAGCTTTAGGCAAAGATTACTTACTGATATTTAGTGATATGTACTATGTAAATCAAAGGCAGTCACTTCTGGGTGTTGGGTAGAATGATGAATTAGCAGTGGTTTCTGCCTTCAGATAATATAACATCTGTTGGAGAAGATAGGCAATTATGCCACTACCTATAAGGCAAGATTGTATATACATATATATGAGTGAGGCAAGCAGGGGAGGCTTACAGAGTAAAAGGACGTGTTTTTAAATACACATATGTGTGTTTCTCCTAAGTTTTTCTAATGACAGGACAATATGTTGCATTATAGACATTTAGTATTGCCAAAAAAAAAAAAAAAAAGCTTTCATAACCCCTGCCCTCACTAATCACCACTACTCTTCTTTGGTGAATATTATTTTTCACACACACACTTTGTGCTAATATACTTAACAAATACAATTGTGATTCTGTTATATTTTGTAGCTAAATGAGTGACTCTTGGATGTTGAAGTATGAGCTGGAGGTCACTGGGCAGAGGCAGTGGCATGGGTGAGCATGGCCGTGGACTGAGAGAGCCAAGTCTGCACAAGTAAATTTTCATGTACATACATATATACACGACATATATTTTCGGTTCTCCAATGTTTACCTAAGGGTAGAATTAGCAGGTCATGTGTTGTGCTGGTAATGCTATGTTTTACCTTTTGGGAAGTTACCAGACTGTTTTCCACAGCTCCTGCATCATTTTACATCCCCACCAGTGATGTTCAGAGGTTAGTTTCCCCATATCTTTGCCAACACTTGTTATTGCCTGTCCTTTTATGACAGACTCCTAATGGTTATGACCTGGTATCTTGTTGTGGCTTTGTCTCACACATTCCCGATGGCTAATGACAACGTGAACATCTTTTTATGTTGTTATTGGCCATTTATGTGTCATCTTTGGAGAGGTATCTATCTCTATCCCAAGTCTTCATCCACTTTTAGATGGGGTTGTCTTTTATTGTTGAGTTGTTCTTTGTATTCTTTATATATTTTGAATATAAGGCCCTCATAAAGATGGGTGACTTACAGGTATTTTTTTCCCCATTTTATGAGTTGTCACTTCATTTTCTTGATGTTAAAACGTACAAAATTAATTTAAATGAAGAAGTTCGGTTTATCTAGTTTTTCTTTTGTTTCTTTTGCTTCCACTGTCAACTCTACAACCCTTTGACTTTTAATGAACACTCCTTGAACTGGATATAGCAACAGAATATAATTATTTGATCTTCACTACATAAAGTTCTTTGTTTTGAATGCTTTCTCTCATTCCCCCTCTGCCCCCCACCCCACCTTTATTCTGGGGACACTTGGCGTTAGTGACCTCAAGCTATTTTCCACCTTTTCCACATGCCTCTTTTCTTCCACACAAGTGTATACAGTGGTGATTACATCTCTGCAGAGCAATCAATAAGGTTCATAGGTCTCCAAACAGTGCTGCTTTGAGTGACCTGGTTATTTCGTTGCCAGCAGTTGCACTAACGCAACCGTGTATGGTCATGTCGCCATCTGCTGGCAAGGATGGGAAAATACAGTGCCAGGAACAGATTCTTCCAGGGCAGGTTAGGTTGTTTCTGTCTTGTGCTATCAGCTTGTTCATTTCATTCTGGCCTCCTCCTGTTGCTGTGTTAGGTCTTCCATCTTTGGAGGGAAATAATACTAAATATTAAACCTCTTACTAAAACTGAATATCTTCTTTTTTCAGAATCTTTGTATTATTTAATTTTCTTAGTTTTATTACTCATTTTATTTTTACATATTTATGTACATATTTATGTACATATGCACATATGATGTAATATATTTATATATAATATAATATAATATATATTTATATTATATATTTATATTTATACAATATATATTTATATATTTATAATATATTTATATATTTATATTACATCATTGCATTCCCAGGGTTCTCCCTCTACCTTATCACCCGTGAACCTTCATCTTGGTCTTCTTGTGCTCCTCCCTTCCCTGATTTCTCCATCTTGTAACCCCCTACCCCAGTTGCCTGCTCCAGTTCTGTTGTCAGCTTGTTTTGACTTTTTCTTGGCCCTTTGTTTGTTATTCCTATAGCCCATCTATTGGTGAGACCATATGGTTTCTGTGGTTTTCTTTTCTGACTTATTTCTGCTAATATGATTCCTGCTAGGTTCATCCATGGTATCACAAATGTGATATCTTTTACAAGGCAAAGAAACTTGTGTAGTTCTTGTTCCATGGATAATTTTTGGCTACCCAGAAAAATTTCATCATGGAATGGGATGCCATACTGAACCACAGGCAGGGCAAGGAAAACAAATGCAAATCAGTTCTTGTGTTAAGTTGGGAATATTAGCATTATCTTTGTTGAGTTTCTGATGCTCCAGATTTCTCTCAGGTATATCATTATACTTGTTTCTTCCAGGTGTGTGTACTCTGTCACACTTAATTAAGGTGAATGTACTGATATCTATACATTAATAGACTCTGAAGTCTATTAATGTTATTACACACTTAATAGACTGTAGTATAGTATAAACCAAACAAATTCTCATGACCCACTTTATTGTGGTGGTCTGGAACCAAACCCACACTGTCTCTGAGGTGTGCTGTGTCTTCCACTTCCACATTAACTTAGCAAGTGCTTACTGAGTGATGGGAAAATCAGTAACTATGTGTTTCCAACTTCTGACCCATTTTTTAGCCCACCCCCACATTTTTTAACCACAGCCAGCTGCTTCTATCCTCAATGCTTCAATCATTTCGAATATTTGAGATTTTGTGGAGAGAACAGGTGTTTAGAGCTTTTCTTTCTGTTTTATGAAAGATTTTTACTAAAAAAAGGATAGAAATGTGATTTTTAAGAAATATGCAGGAAAGCATCTACATGAATATTCATAGCAATACTGTTCAAAATACCCAAGAAGTGAAAACAACCCAATGCCCATCACTCAGCCCAGTGGATGAGTAGAGAAGCAAAGTGAGTGGGTACCTATACAATGGAATATTACTCAGCAATCAAAAAGCATGAAGTACTGGCACATGTAGCAGCATTGATGACAATGTTATACAAGTGACTTAGTTACCAAAGACCAGATATGATATGTTTTCATTTATGTGGAATGTCCAGAACACACAGGGTAGAATTAGCAGGTCATGTGTCGTGTCGTGATGGTAATGCTATGTTTTACCTTTTGGGAAGTTATCAGACTGTTTTCCACAGCTCCTACATCATTTTACATCCCCACCAGTGATGTTCAGAGGTTCTCTCTCCTTGGATAACTTTTCTGCTCTCCAGGGTGTCTTGCTGCAGACCTTCACTTGGGGTCAGGTCTTAGTTACCAAGACAAGACCACAGGACAAGGAGAGGTGTTGAGCTGAGAATCAGGACTTGGAGGCAATTGAATGGGGTGGGGGCACCAGAAAAAGGGGTCAGTCCTCCTCCCTGACACTCCACACAGGAAGTGTGCACGACAAGACTGGTAGCGAGGTCTTGAGAGACTTAGCCAAACTCAGTCCCTCTGCTCCACCCTGTAAAACCTGCCCTGTCTCCCATTTGATGTGCAAGGAAACAAACCACAGAGGTGAGTGGCTGGTACAGGACCAGGAGCTAGAAGTCAGTGGGGAGAGCTTTCTAGACCCAGGCTCTGCGTCTTCTGCTCCCCCTCTAGCCCCTCAGCCCATGATGCGTTACTTCAGATGCAGGTGTCTGTGCTTTCTCAGGCTGGTGTCTGCCTCCTGCTGACAGCCCACACCTGGGGAGGCTGCCCCTGCGCCCTCTCTGAACTACAGGGAAGTTTCCTTCTCCAGGCGGGTTGGCTGGTTCTTTGGTTTTTCCTTAGATCGTTGAATCGTGGAAGCCTCATTGGTGCCATAGACATGTGGAGATGGACAGAATAAGCTAGCCCAGAGTTCCACCCGTTGAGGTGGAAGAGCATATTTAGGTAGATGACAGGAGACAGCTTAAGCTGGAGGTGAGATTTTTCTGTCAAGGGCTAGGTAGCAAATCTTACACAGTCTCTGTTGCAACTGCTTACTCTGCTGGTGTAGCCACAGACAACATGTGCACAGATGAGTGTGGCCATGTTACAATAAAGTTTTATTTACACAGACAGGTTGAAGGCCACAGACAACACGTGCACAGATGCACATAATCATGTTACAATAAAGTTTTATTTACACAGACAGGTTGAGAGCCATAGACAACATGTGCACAGATGCATGTAATCACGTTACAATAAAGTTTTATTTACACAGACAGGTTGAGGGCCATAGACAACATGTGCACAGATGCATGTAATCATGTTACAATAAAGTTTTATTTACACAGACAGGTTGAGGGCCATAGACAACATGTGCACAGATGGGCGTGGCCATGTTACAATAAAGTTTCATTTACATAGATTGAGCACCACATTCAGCCTGGGGGCCATAGTTGGGTGACCTCTGACTTTGGCTTTGTTCACCAGTCTTAATTGCTGATTCCTTTCCTGATGTTGTCCCTTATTTTAGTACTAGAAAAAAATCTTTTTTATAAAAACAATGAAGGCCACCTCCAGGGAAGGACTTCAACCCAGAGACACCAACAGAATTTGGAGTTTGAAGCTTCTAGCAGATGCTGAGAAATGAAGATTCTCGTCTCTTGCCATTGTCCCTCAATGGACAATGGGTGGGTGTTTTAATTAGCTAATGTTGGCAAATTGCTTTGAGGGAAATTGTAAAATGTTTCATGTGACAAGTGCCAAGAATTCTAATTAGCTTTCCTTAAAGATACCACCCGCAAGTGTGATATTTTGTTGCTTGAGGTCCACACCAGCGAGAAGAACCTGTAGATCAAGCACCAGTTTTTAAGAAAACGTAACTGGAGAGAAAGAAGCTTCTTGCCTCGACATCACCTTCTCTTCCTTCTGCCTGGTCTGGTTCCTTGCAAGAGGGCTTCTACATACTGCAAAATGAGCTTTTGTCTTTTCCACGAAAGCCTGGGGCATGACACACATGAACTCATTCTTTGGCTGCCACCAGTGTTGCCTTTTGGATTCTGAGCCTGTGCCCCAGAGGCCCTCTGCACCCAGGGTGCAGGGAAGAAGAAGTTGGCAGCCTTCCCATCGCCAGCAGGATGGGATGCTCCTCTGGTGCCTAGTCCAGGAGGGATGTGTGCCTGCTCTTTCCAGCTGGGTAATGCATCTGCTCCCCATTCTTGTTTCATGTGGGGGCGACACCCACAGCAGCATCTGATCCTTGTCACTGTCAGCAACAAGGGAGATGTCGTGAATAGGGACCTTTGCAGCTGACCTGCTGTGATCGGTGACCTCCAGGTGCTGACAAAGTCCTGGCTGGATTGGAGGGTCAGTATGAGGTGGTCAGGGGGGGCAGGTGGGTTGAGGACTGAGGGTTGGATTGTTCAGTCTGGGTGCTGGGGACTTGGAGCCGGGGCGATTGTCGTGGGACTGTCCTACACTCGGTGGCCTCCCTCCACTAGGTGCCAGTAGCAGCCCTGTTCCCCAGCGGTGACAACTGAAAATATCTCCAAATGGGACAGGCATCTCCCTGGGGGGGACACTCATGCCTTGTTGAGAGCCAGTGGGGAATGGAGTGGGGGCGGGGGATGGGCAAGAGTCCCTTTTCTCAGGGACGCACTCGGACCTCATGGGACGTCGGCTGTAAGCCTCACCCTCACCTCCGCTGCGTCTCTCACCCTCTGCTCCTTCATCTGCTCCGTTATCAGCCCATGGCCTGACTGCGGTGTGGAGAGGACTGCTTGCACTGCTATCACCTTGCCTTGGAGAAGTCCCCCTTTCCTCCTGCCTGCATGAGCCTGCAGCTTCCCCACTGCTTCTCTTGGCTCCTCCCGGGTACAGCCAGGGGACCCAGCGAGAGGGTCAGTGAGAGAGCACCCCATCCTGCGGGTACCCCCAACTCCACAACACTGACTCTACCTGGCCCTGTGCCTGCGCCCACCTGGCTGGTGTGTGTCCCCAGGGAGCCCCCCTCCCCGTCTCTCCTCCTTCCCTGCCCTCCACCACCAACACACGTCTTCTCTTGGCCAGAGCTCCTCAGCCTGGGCCCCGGTGGCGTGTGGGGCCAAAGGGTCCTCTGTGGGGGGGACTGTCCCATGCAGGCTGTGGAGCAGGGCCCTGGCCCCTCCCCCGCGGACACAGTGTCACCCCTTCCCAGCAACTGTGATGAGCAAGACTGTCTCCAGCTGCTGCCAGATGGGCTGCAGGGGCACCGTCCCCCTGGCCGAGAACCTCCACCACCGTCTGCTCTCGCTTTCTCCAAGGCCCTTGTCTGATAGCGTGTCCCGTTGGCGTGTCTCTCCTGGAAGGTGCGCTTTATGAAAAGATGTGGCCTGCCGCATCTCCTGCTGCTGAGGAGAGTATGGTGCCCAGCTGGTGCTCCAAAGACGTGTCACAGCTTATAAACCTGATGCTTTCGTACAGCCAGCGATCGGATCACGATTTGGGGCAGGGCTCGCCAGCAGTGTGGGCTTTGCTGGCTACAGACACTGATGTGCTGCGCCTTGTCCTCTGCAAGTTCTTTGCAGCGGAGGAATGCTCTGGAAGCCCAGACCCGGAGCCCTGACTAAAGGGCAGGTCCTTTCCCTCCCCCTCCAGGAAGTGCTTATGAGGGGGGAGGGGCAGAGCCCAGGAACCTGCACCCCACCTGGGGGCGCCCTGGCCTGCAAGCTTTGCAAAACGGTGGATTTGGGTCACCTGAGGTGCAGGAACATGCTTTCTTGGTGGGGACCTTGAGGAATGCCTTTCTGGCTCTGATGACACCTAGAACTTGGGTGACGAGGGGGGCTATCTCCTTCACCCCACCTCCCCTCCCAGGGCGGCTGAGGCCTCCACATGGGCGGCTGTGGCTGTGTGGGGAGCCCTGCGGATGCCAGCGGGGTGGGAGGACCCCCTTGCTCCGGCCAGCACCATCTGCCAGTTCAGCGCCTTCATCGCGGGCGGTGTGTGTGCAAACAGGCTCTTCCACTTGCTGCGTGACTGTGGGCTAAACACGTCACGTGACTCGCCTCCGTGTGCTGATCCAGACAGTGGGCACCACACCTGGTCCCCTGTTCATCACCAGGAAGGATTCAGTGACGTGCGCAGCACACCTGGCCCAGCCACCAGAGGTGTCCTGAGCGGTCACTCTCCTTTCTTCCTCCGGACTGGCCTTTCCTTTAACCTGCTCAGCCAGGAACCACCTGCCTCCTCTCTTTCCCTCCCTCCTTTTAGCTGCCGCTGCCTCTTCACTGTCCCCACGAGCCCACGGCGCCCCCCTGACTCCCAGCCCCTCGCCCTCCCCTCCCAGCGTGCGTATCTCATCACTGTGATTACACCGTATTAGCCACAGTGATTGTTCTGTGCCTCGGCACCTCATTACTGAAATAAAGTTAACATTAATGGGAGTCCTGCCGCTAGTCTCTCTGCTCACCTCTCCTGGAAATGCGTTCCGGTGATTAGCAGGAGAGACACATGCATATATTCATTTGAAAACCTTTCCTATCCTCCCCACCTCCTTCCTTCCACCCACATCCACTGCCGCCGTGGAGGCCGGGGGGCCTTTTAGCTGCCCGCAGGCCGAGGAGGCCGCCCCGAACTGGGGCAGGACTGGGCTTTGGGCTACACTCGCTTCCCCCCTGGAAAAAGAAACATATCCGTTTCCTTTGGGCCGGCTGCCATGAAAGCAGCCACCCACGAAACGAAGGGCCTTGCCGTGAGCCAGCCCTGGGAGACAGGACGCATCCCCTCTGGAACCTTCTCTCGGTGGGTGAGGGCTCTGGAACCCCCCTAAAGTGTGTGGTCTCCTGGGTGGAAGCTGACGCCTGCCCAAGGGGAGGATAGCAGAGGAGGATGGAGGATGAGCTCGGTGTCCTGGTTCCAGGGCTGGCTGGGACGTCAGAGGCCAGGTGTGTCTACCTTGTCCCTGGCTCCTGTTCCAAGCAGGAGCCTCCGCCCCCCCCCCCCTCGGCTCCTCCAGGATGGGCCCCTCAAGTCACGGGAGCTCTGGGTCATAACAATTGAGCTCAGTGCACAGCCCTGGCCCCCTGGGGGGCCTGCAGACAGATGAGCAAATCTGCCTCTGGGGACCCGGGAGCTGGGTCCCTCGACCCACTCAGGTCACCCCAACATTCCTGCTTGTACCTTGCGCTGTCCTGCTTAAAACTGGGGGCCAGGGTGACCCACTCAGCAGAGCAGGGAGAGGCCCGAGCTGTAAGGAGACTCGCAGGCGCCCTCTCTCTGCGCGCGTCAAGGAGACTTTTTCAGAAAGGTTTGTCACAGCTCCTGGCAGAGCCCTGGGCCAAAACGCAAGGTGGAGGCCCCGGAACGCGGAGTCGGCTCCTGTGAACCCACAGCCAGGCTGCCTGTCTCGTCACACGGCTCCGATTCCCCGTTAAGCAGCTGTTCCCACAAAGAGGGACAATGGCCTGGCCCCACCCCTTCGAGAGCTGATTTCAGTCTTGTCTTTGCCGGTGCCAATTCTTTGATCAGTTTTCACTCCGGATCTGGAGGGCATGTTACAAAGTGCTCTGGCTGGCTGCCAGCAGGCACCTCACTCGAGCATGACAAGGACCCCGAGTGTGTGCTGGAGAGAGACAGGGCTCACAGGATGCCTTTTAAGACATAATCATATTTGAATTTTAAAAGCAATCTTCGTATATGTTCGTCGATTCATTTATATGGAAAACCACGCCGCCTCCTCCACCTTTTTAATATTCGATGTGCCATCAGCTTCCCGAGAAGTGTTTGTGGGTCCTGGGGACTTGCATGGACCCCTGGGCTAAGGACAAAAAAACGACGAGAGGCCCAGATCGGTCCTTTGAGTCCCAATCTTCATCTGTTCCCTCCATCTTGCACCTCAGCCAGATTCTTTGTTGTTACGTTGCTTTGAGGGGGCAAGGTGGGAATTAAGGGATGTCTAGAAGCAAGTCTGATTTGGTGGCTGCAGCAGCAACAGTACCTACCGTCGTTTTTATTGTGCTGGAATACGCGTGGCCTACACTGCAGGCGTGCAGTTCCGTGGCACTAAGAACACCCACATAGTTGTGGGACTGCCCACTCCACTCCCAGAACTCTTCCTGCCAGAGACTTAACATCCCCATTAAGACCGCCCTGCTCCCCCTCCCCCAACCCTTGGCTACCCCCAACCTACTTCCTGTCTATGGACTAGACTCTTCCAAGCAGCTTGTATCATCAGTGCTGGACCAAGAGGCACCCAGGACCCCAAATGATCAGGGTGCACACTCTAAATGGGGGTCCTGCCATCTGCTGCCTAAGGACAAAGACAGACCCTTCATGTGAAAGCGCCTTAATAGAACTAGTGTGCAGAGGGGGGGGGAGGGAGAGCGAGAGAGGGAGAGAGGGTGAGAGCATGAGAGAGTGAGAGTGAGCAAGAGAGCAAGAGAGAGAGGGAGAGAGTGAGGGAGTGAGGGAGAGAGTGTGGGAGAGATAGAGGGAGAGAAAGTGAGGGAGAGAGCAAGAGAGGGAGAGAGGGTGAGAGAGGGAGAGAGTGGAAGCGAGAGCAAGAGAGAGGGAGAAAGAGCAAGAGAGAGAGGGAGAGAAAGAGAGGGGAGAGAGGGAGAGAGGGAGAGAGGGAGTGAGGGAGTGAGAGAGCAAGAGAGAGAGAGGGAGAGAGTGGGAGAGAGGAAGAGGAGGGGGGGGGAGAAGATTCCTAGTAAAAGTTTCCCAGTCAAACACCTCAAATTACCTATCCATATGCCCAGTCAAACAGGCTTGGCCAGAAGCAGGGCCCCTGAGGCCTGAAAGCTTGCCCCAAGTCTAAGGCACCTTCTGGAGGGTCATAGGAAGGGGCTTCTGGAGCAGACCCCAGAAATCTGAGACCAAAGGAGATACCGCTTCAAGATAACAACTTCAATCGTCAACCTCTCTGTGTGTCTCAATCACTTATCTCTTGCAAGTGTCTCTGCATGTCTCTCCACGTGTCTCCCGCCATGTCTCCTTCCCAGAAGGTAGCAGGGTGCAAGCTGGCTGGTACCAAGGGATCTCCTTTTCTCAGAGCCCCTGCCTTCCATGCTGTACAACTTCTGTCCGCTCAGCTGCGTCCTCTCAGTAGCACAGGGGAACTGCAATCCAAGGAGGCTGCATGTAAGTGGGGGCAAGGAACATGCATAGTCTCTCCCTTGACAGTATCAGTGGGAGCATATGGTGCTTGTCCTGTAGCGCCTGGTTTCTTTCACTTAGATCCTGTCTTTAGACTTACCTATGGGGCGGCAGGTGCTAGAACTTCTTTGGAGTCATATTCCATGGTCCTTCCAGGCCACGTCCCATACCCTTCCTTGGGTGGACATTTGGATTTTCTACTATTTACTGAACCCCAAAGGTTGCCAGCTAGCCGGGTTAGATGTTTTCGGGCATACAGATATCTAAGCTGATTTCCACCACATCCATTTTAAGGTCGAGAAAAGGAAGACTGGAGAGATGAGGTGTTTGCTGGAGATAACCTGCCATTTATCACAGGAACCGAGATTTGGTTTTAGGGCATCCGAGAGGTTGGCCTGCCTCTAATATGCAGAGTATTGCTGGGCCGTGGCTTGATCTACTCTGCTTGAGAAATTTGTATCTTAACTTTCTTTGATATAGGTTATCAGAGAACCAGAGTAAGCTAATGTGTGTTTTTTTGTTTGTTTTTTGAGACTAGGTCTCACTATGTTGCCTGGGGTAGTCCCGATGCCACAGACTCAAGCGATCCTCAGCCTCAGCTTTCCAGGTGGCTGGGATTACAGGTGCCTGCCACCGTTCCCAGCTGCTTTTTTTGCTATGTTGCCCAGGGTAGTCTCGAACTTGCGGACTCAAGCGATCCCTGGCCTCTTGCCTCCCAGTGCTTGGATTATAGGTGCATGCTACCACACCCCGCTGCTAGTGTTTTCTAAATGGGGCCTCTAACTGTTCGAGGTGACCTCATTCCTAAGAGAATTGGAGGCAGCCACCTCCCAACAAACATTTTAAGATAATCTAGACAGATTTTCTGCATTGTGGCAGAGTTGCAAAAGACATATGCACCCGCCCATAAGAGTTCATAAGCAGGAGTGTGCCTGTCTGGAGAGCGGGCTGTGCATCGGCACTGAGGTCCTTGGCAGGAGAGTGAAATAGGGTCAGCTGTGGGGTGCAACCGGCCCCCTGATCGGACCATGAGGCACAGCGCCAGGGCACAGCCAGTGGGTGCACTCGGGTTCGAGGCTTCCACACTTGCAGACCCGGTGCTATAATGGAACACACTCACGCCGCCTCTGAGGCACGCATGATGATGGAACCAACAGGGGGCTCCTTCTTGCTGGGAGCTGGGGTACAGTTTGGCTGGGACCAACCTGGAGAAAGTGGGGGCTGAGGCCAGGCAAGCCGGCCTTTCTGCAGAATAGAATGTAGTTCCAACCTGGTTCCTGCCCCGGCCTCTTCCTTCTCCCCAGTTCCTCCCCCAAGCCTGCCTGTCCCCCAGCCCCCCCAGAGACCAGGCCAGCAGGGGCCTCTGCTTTAATGACGAGGATGCTTGTCTTTAAACTTTGCCGAGCCCTCGGCCTCCAGCCGGTGGCCGGCAAGGCCCTTCTTCCTCCGGCAGCAAGAAAAGCCGCTGTCTGGTTGAGTGAGCTCTGCTATAAATCAAAGTGTCACCACTTAGCCAGTAGAAGTGATTTAATTAATCCGCTGTGTTATCCTGTGAGCATCACTCCACCTGACTGCTAATCAACTTCCATCAGCAGGAGGAAAATACAGGCCCCCTTTCTCCGAGCTGCATTGCATGAGAGGGAGGAGGAGAGGGAGGGGGAGAAAAAGTTAATTGCAGCAAGGGGAGCTCAAACTGTCACCGGGAGAAAGTCTCTTGCCTGGCACCTGCCTCTTTCTGCGCCGTCGCCTGTCTTGGGTGAGCTGCCGGAGAGGACCGCGTTTTAGTGATATTAATACAGACATTAGCCATTGTCCGTATCTATTTATCAGAAATATTATCTTGCCCGGAAAGCCGTGACAGCTGGCATATTGCAGAGAGGAACGGCTCTTTCATGGCACACCAGTATTTAGACCTTAAGATGCACCTGCACAGAACTTGTGATCATCAGGGAAGATGGAGAGTTTATGTCTCTATCTCAAGAACCCAGGGACACTTTTGACAGATGAGCACCCCAATTTCTGTCACATGCAGGTGGGGGGGGATGCAGGCCATGTCACTGCAGTGTCATGAGGTGGCTCTGGCTAATGTGGTAGTGCTTGGACATTGTAGAGATTTCCAAGTCCCGGAAGCTTCTGAGAACCTTCAGTTTACTCACAAACCCTAACCAGCCTTTTACAGCCAGCAGGGAGAAATCGAGGAACACAAGGGTCACGGAAATTTCCAGAAAGTTGCAGGGCCCACACCGGCGTTTCAGATACTGGAATCCCTCCCTTGTTAGGGAGACATGGGGGTGCCCGGGGTGCTATTTTAAAGCCTGGGCTTATCTGGAATTGGATCCTTTTCTGATTGCTGAGTACTTACACTGTAAAAAGAAACTTCAAGAAAGTCTCTTTAGAAGGACAAAACCCAGAAAATCTTTTATCTGATCCAAAAAATGACATCTTGCATCAATTATGCATGAACTTCGGTTTTCCCCCCCAGAGGAACACCCCTTCCCCCAAGCAAACACGGAGTTCCCACCCTGCTTCTGGGGGTGAGTCATTCTGTTTGTGGAGCTGGGGTGAGGGCAGGGTTCGCCTGCCCAGAACAGCGCCTTTACGCACAGATGTGCGCAGGACGGCAGCCCCCACTGGACTCAAGTCCATGCACGCGGCTTTAAAAGGGAAGCTCGCCTTGGAATCTAATTCCAGGAACTCTGGTCACCATGAGGGGATGTGGCCGGACACTTCCGCACAAGGTCTCTTTGTATGTAAAGGTCTCTTTGTATGTAAAGACCGCTGGGCCCAGCAGCCTCTGGATGGGCCTCAGGGTGAATGACAGGGGACTTCCCCCCACCCCCTTATTGTTAAGTGGAACTGAGTGCAAAGTGGGTTTCTAGGGCAACCTTAAAGAGAAAGAGCAGTCATTGGCCCCGGTCCCTTAAAATTCCTTTAAGGGCCCGGAGAGCTGCTGAGGGGGTTTGTGGTTCGTCCAACACTAGGAGGCAGCACTACCTCCCCAGCCTTAGGAAACGGCTACTCTAGAAAGAGCTGTCTCTCGCCTGAAGAAGGGCCCGGGCCGCCTGGGTAGAGAGAGGGAGCAGTTGACTTCCCTGACACTGAGGCTTATGGGTACCCAAAAGGACAGTGTTCCTCCTTCCGGTGAAGTCCTACCCCTGTCTTTTGCTAGGGGCTGGGACTGGAGCCACAGAGAATTGGTGGGAATTCTCACCGTGCCTCTGCATGCCTGGCTCTGTAGGTCTCTTGCTGGCCTCTGTTTCCTGATCTGCAAAACGGTCATATGTGTCTCCTAGCATGGGCATCAAGACGAAATAATGTATACAAAGCCTCCAGTGGTAGGTGCATAGGAACTGCTAACTAAACGTGATTTCCTTCTTGTCTTTCATTTACCCTTTCCTGGCTGTCCAGTCAGACCATGCGAAGAGAATTGCAAAGCCCCAGATCCTGCTGTGCCTCCAAGGCAGCCTGTAGAGGTTGCCTAGCCCCAGCTCAGGATGCTGGTACCCCTCTCCCTACCCCTTGGGCTGTTGTAGGCTTGGTGGAGTCTGTTCCCTCATGGTCCTCTCATCTTAAGCATTTCCACCACAAGCGTTTAAACCACACTCCGCTCCAGGCTGACGTGGGGACCAGTCAGGGAGCCATTTATTACGGGTTTGTTTATTTTTATGCACAATTTAGAAACATCTGTTCTGACATTTGCTGGGGTCCCAGACAGGAAGAGAACAAGGTTGCTGCTTCTCAGGTGCTGTATCTAAGTGCATCCTTAATTGGAAAGCAGAATGGTTCTCCTTGCTCTCCCTTCCTCAAAAACCTTTCATTTGAAAGAGAAGTCTACAGTTATTATGCCCCGGGGTTACATTGTATGCAAACAGGTTGTGCTCCAGAGAAGACAGCTAAGTGAGAACTGAGGTAGCATTAAGGACCAACCCAAAGGTCTGTGTGAATTTCTTTTAGACAAAAGATGAGTCACAGGGGGCTGAATGCACCCCACTTCTGCTTCCTTGAATTGGAGGCACATTAACTTTTTCTGTTATCCTCCTCCCTGACAGGGATGATGGTGTGGGTACCAGAGAGCAGGTGTATTTGTTCTGAGCACCACCTCTGCCCAGTCTGGGCTGGAAAAGACCCTCCCCGTGGCCTTAAGTAGCTTAATTACAATACAAAGTGGAAGGAATGGGCAAATGGGTTCTTACTGTAACAATGCACACAGGGGTGGAAGGTCAAAGAGGCTAGAGGAAAAGTTCTACAGGAATAAAGGAGGAAGGAGGTGGGGGAAGAAGGAGCTTCCACAAAGATCAGCAGAGGTACAGGAGTATGAGAGCCACCAAATGGGGTCATTTGATTCCTCAGAGCCATTCTGTGTCTCAGCGTCCCAGCTGCTCTATCAGTCATCTCACCACGTCCTCCACCAGTCTACAAGGAGTAGGTGGTTTTCTCCCTGGTTTTGAAATGATGCTGGGAAGGACTGCATTGCTTGCTCGGCCAAGGTCAAGACTAATGGGTGGTGGAGAACTGAGGCTCACATCCCCCAGCCTCCTGCCTCCCAGGTAGGCCCACCCCAGCCCTCAGCCTGTCTTTCCTGTGGGTTCACTGCTTAGTATGGCTGGAACATCGATGGGGCTGGAGAGGTACGGGGGACAGATTGCAAAGGACTTTTCATGCTGTGTTATGGAGTTTGGACTTTTTCCTGTAGGCGGTGGGAAGCCTGCAGAGGTTTTTAAATGGATATTGATTCCCTCACCGATGGGAGATGGATGAGAGAAATACCTTATGTTGGACTGCAAGCAGGAACTCCGGCTGCCCGTCAGGTTCAAGTGCTACCCCCCACCCAGCCTCCCAGCTCTTGCTGGCTCCTAGGACATCAGTTGATGAGCTGAAAGAACTAGATTATTAGGGAGGATGGGCCTCTGGAGCAAAGGGGAAAGGGAGCTTTTTTCTTTTTTCCTTTTAATCTTTTTGACTTGAATATACTTTTTTGTTCATTGCTATAAAACTCACAGAGGCCTAAAAGTTAAAAAAATTAAGTGGTATGAAAGGAGAAATGAAAGCAAAAGAATCCTTCCAATTCATTCAATATAATTTCTTGTATAGCTGTCCTGAAAAATTTCGATTCATTTATGAGGTTATATATACGTCCACCTACTTTGATCCATTTTGCCCAGTTAATACATCTCCGTGGTTCAGGGTTCAAGGGGACTTTGCTGTGAAAAGCTCTCTCCCATAACTATCACCAGCCTCTCCCTTGTCAGCCAGTGTTTATGCAAAGATAGTTGCTGCACTTCTGTCGTCTTAACTTCTTCCTAGTCTTCCTTTTCCTTTAACCCCAAGACTTGATAGCATGCTGTTTACATTGTTCTACTTCTGACTTTTGGTTGTGTGGTAACAATTTTTGAAACTCCAGTGTTTAAGCAGTAAACACTTTAGGCATGTTTTAGGCTTCGGGTTTTTAGGCGGTATTTAGGCCAAAACTTGTCTAAACGCATGCTGTACATCATCCCGCTGCACCCCACAATGGAGCCATGGGGAGGAAACTGTTCCCCGGGGAGGAAACTGAGGCACACAGAGATTTGCTTGGCTTACCCATGATCATTCAGTTATTGAATGATCCCTGATGTCGAGCAGGAGCGGCGATGCCGTGACTGTCACACTAGTCTGGTGATGTTCAGTGCTTGCTTTATTTATTTTTTAAAAATATATATCAGCATCTCTTGGAGATCTTTCTGGATAAGTACATAAAGATGTCTTAATTCTACTTGAGTGATTGGCTACTTAACTTTAGTTACTTCTTTATTTTCCGATGGGTGTTTGGCTTGTGTATGCTCTCCCCCAACAGCTATCGCTGGTTGTAGAAACATCCCTGTATTTACATTCCCAGGGTACTTGAACAACTACCTCTGTGGGATAAATTTCCAGAAGTGGGCCTGCTCATCCGAAGGCGTGCATGCTTTCAGTTTCGGTGACTACTGCTAAATTGTACTCCAGGCAGTGGCGCCATTTGACCCTCTTCCAAGATGTATGGGAAGGTCCCACATCCTCCCTCACCCTTGGTGTTATCAATCTGTTTAATCTTCGCCTATTTGACTGCTGAGAAATGGGTTTCTTCGCGTTTGCATGCATTATGAGTGCATTTTTTCATCTGCTTATCGGCCATTTATATTTCTTTTATGAACTGTTTTTTCATGTCCTTTGTATAGTTTGTGTTTTGGCTTGTCTTTTTATGGAGATATATAAGAGCTCTCTGACTGGGAAAGAAATGTGTTCCAAATATTTTTCTAGTCTATGTTTCTGTAATTTTTTCACTATATAGAAGAATTTAATTTTTATATAGTTGGATAGATTAATCTTTTCTTTATGGCTTTGAGTTTTGTGTTTGTCTTTTCCTCTCCATTGTTATATATATATATATATATATATATATATATATATGTGTGTGTTTTTTTTAAATGACCAATTTTTTTTCTCCTTAGACTTTTTATGGCTTTAATTTTTCAACAGAGTGCTAACTGATTTGGAGTTTATTTGGGTGTAGGATGTGACATAAGGGTCTGGTTTAATTTTTCACCCCGGGGAGGACCTGTTTGGACCTTTTTGGTGTCTAGGTTTCATGGGACTGGGGTGACAACTGCAAGGTGCTAGAGACATCTCCCCAAAGGAAGAGCCAGGGTCATAGCAAGCTGGCAGCCAGCCTTCTGGAAGCCAGATTTGGAGACGACTCTGGGGTGTCTGCCTGAGCCAAGCGTGAGGCCCTGCCCACACAAGGAGAGGGAATCCTTGTATTTATCCTCATGTTCCAAGCACTAACCCCCGCCCTCCCCCTCATTCTCTCCACCCTCCCCTTCCCCTTCCTCTCTCTGCCACTAGCCCCCCCC